>BPLR01000738.1:0-25649 GCA_021605095.1 Caerostris extrusa
GAAACAATGCGTCCTGAGTAATTGTTAAGATTAACACTGGCCTCGGATTACTCGGCTCCTTATCTGAGAGCGCCTTCCTCTCAGGGTCAGGTTCCATTCACTGCCACATGTGGCTGCTGGAGGTTGTTCAGGAACACATATATATCTGTTAATACAGTTGGGTGGTGTGAAAATGCAAGAGGGACGACCAGCTTTGCCGTGTTGAAGAAATCGAAAAGTTCTCTACGCGAGCCATTTTCCTTTTTTTCAATTCCTTCTTTTAGCTCACACTCTCCCTATATATATCTTGTTCAAATTTCCAATCGTTCATAAGAAATACTTTTTGTTATTCATCCACTCAAGTTCAAATACATTTTTGTTTTGAACTTGCAGTGGATGACACTGTTATTAATACACTTTTTTTTTCAAATATTAATTCAGAAATTAAATTTAACTAATTAATTTTAGTTTTTTTAGATTTAAGTTGCATATATCTACAAATAGATGGCGCCAAATAAACTTAAACACTGAATGAAAATTATTTATAAAGGACTTTCTGCAATAAAAAGTGGAAAAAAAGTAGGAATTGATTTAAAAATTTTTTTTTTATATTACTTGTTAATCATCAAGTCTATTCGATTCTTAAGAAAAAGTTATTGTTCTTAACCTCCGCACAATACTAGGGAGCCACAAGTGTGCCGTAGTTTTAAGTAAGAGGCAATGTAAAGAGCTGGATCTGAATTTCGGAAAATGTTATTTGTGCTAATTGGAAATAGAGAGATGCGTTAGTAGCATTTTGTTTGTAACTAATGAATAATCATAGCTCTTGTTTCCGCAATTCTTTAGTTTGTTATAAGAAACATAGGTGTGCAGTTTTGTTATTGTAGTTATATTATAATAATGTTATGATGATTGTCATAATCTATAACTTTAACTTGCTCCTTTTTTGGGTCATGTACAGCTAATATTCTAATTTCTAGGATAATAAGTGTTTGGTAAAGAAAAATGTTGACGATTTGATAATAACATTAAAACAACAGAACGGGTGACGATTCAGCTATCTAGAAGCATCCATGGTTTGTCTCAAGTCAATAAACAAATATTTTTTCATATCTTTATGAATGATATTTAAAGAGGTAGGGAACCATTACGAAATATTAATAACTCTGCCTATAGCCCAGTGGAAAGACTCACTAGCCAGAGAGTCCGTTAAAGATGCCAATTTCCCCTAGTAATGTGTTCAGGTAGTGCATTAACATCAGGAGGAATTAGTTTCGAATTTGCAGGTAGACCCATTACAGACAACGTATGTAAGCATCGGTATTCGGGTTACAAAATGGTATTCTTTCCAGTTTCGCCCCGCGTGCCATAAGAAATATGAAGAAATTACCCTTTAAAGACATTCCGGAAGTCAAGGTCCATCCTTCATCGCCCATTGTTGGGTAGTCAGCATTATACCTTGTAACAAGAGGCACACCAGTGTTAAGGGAAGAAAAGTGCACTGCTTTCAGAAACGAAGCATTTGATGATGAATTAAGACGGCTACATTTATCGGCCCTCGTACCGACAATGAGATTCTCTCTTAGGAGGCATGCAAAATGCAGTTGCCATTAAAAGTCCTCTCAGAAGTCTGTCGTTTTGCCATGAATTGCAATCGTGGTGTACGATTGCATAAATATAAATCATATTTATTATACAATAAACTATGTCTTGATAAAAAAAAAGTTTTAGAAAAACAGAAATGACATTTCTCTTTTTAAATAAGTTTATACGAAAATTGTCAACTTTCTGCACTCCACGGTACGCCTCCATCCACAATTGTCTTCACTCCGTTGTTCCAGCCATCAAAGATTTCAAATCTTTAGAGAGAAAAAAAAAAAAAAAAAGAAAAGATATATATTGAGACGAAATTCAGAAAGAAAGAAAAAAGGAAAAGGGGACGAGGGAGGAGAGAGAATGGAATCCACAACATTTTCCAGTAAAGACTTTATTATCAACAGAAATGAACAAATTGTTTTTTTTTTCTTTTTTTTCCCCGCCAAAAAAGAAAGAAGGAGGCAATCAAGAGGAGGTGACAAAGCTTATTCTGCCTCGGAGAGAAGAAAATTCGGTGAAATATCTTACAGATTTTTGAGATCTCGGGGAGATGGGAAGGGGCTGGCTTTAGAGGTGGCAATTCACAAGTTTAGAATGTGAAGTGCACGCATTTCAATCATTTGTTCAAAAGAAACCGTTTTCTACTTCGGTGGGGTGCACCTTTAAAAGCTCATTGTCAAAATGCCGAGTGAAAGATGAAAAAAAAAAATTGCTTCAAAGTACTGTTTTATGTTAAGGGACTGTTCTAAAAATGTTTCATTCTGCAAATTGAGTTTAACAATAATTGACCATATGCTATACATTTTTTTTAAAAGAAAATCATCCTATGTTTCGAAATCTGCTAGTAGGCAGACGGCCTGGCCCACCATGGGGCTGTTGCGCTAATCATGATGATGATGAAGTGTTGTAATGTTATAAAATTTATTTACTCTAGAATTCAACCGTACTTAAGCAGGCTGTTGATTACAAACCAGGAATCATTGCTTACATAAGAAGTTTTAAAAACTTTAGAACCAGTGGAGCTAATCAAAAGAAAATTAAACCAATAATCGGAATAATATTTATAAATATCACTGAGAAATAAAATAGATTCACTCAAGATAAAGTGAACGCACTTGATAAAGTAAAAACTATTAGATTTGCGAAATCTCCATAAAAATGTACCCTCCTCTGCCAAAATTTATGGAAATTTGAGTTTCATTGTTTATCATTGAAGCATTTGATTAGACATAATCCACGAGCGCGGCGAATATTTCATAACAGTCGGGGCCGGATTTAGATGAAAAGAGGCCCTAGGATATTGCACTTATGAGGCCCTTTCACCTCCCATTTTTAAGTTTGTAAATTACATGAGAGATAACAAAGTACATCATTACTGTGATATATATCAATATGTTACATGAACACATGTTGTGATGGGTACTAATCTTTATAAAAAATGTGGCACGGATAATAAATAAATAAAAAAGTCGAGAACACTTATTTGGACATTTATTCTCGGCACCCTGTATAGTACTTGTAACAATAACTCATCAAACATAACACACAACATTTACAAAGAAACAAAATTCAAATACATTTTTATGTTTGTTTATTAGTTGTATGTGTAGAATTTCTCCTTATTTTCGATTTAGTGTTTACTGTTTTTAGAATAGTGTCATTCTAATGTTGCTAACCATTTGAATGTAGGCCCCTCTTGATCTTGATGCCTAGTTAGCCTATAGGTAAATACGGCCCTGGGTGCATCTTTAATAGCTCTTCGTCAAAATGCCGAGTGGAAGATGGGGGGAAAAAATTGGTTCAATAGTACTGTTTTATGTTAAGCGAATGCACTCCAATGTCTTTTTCCAAAATGTTTCATTCAGCATATTATTAATAATTGACCATAGGCTATACATTTTTAAAAAAACATTTCCATAAAAATAAATATTCTGCATCGAATCACAAAAATAATTGTCAGAAATAGAATATTACTCTTAAATTGAAAATCAATGACCCCCTTTAATATTTATAAAGCGTGATTTTTAACAAATAAAAAAAATTTTTTTTAATTCATTATAGAATTTCGAACAATTGCTTTCGTCTACAAAAGTAAACTTTTATGATAATATGATTTACGCTGATACATTTGCTAGGAAAATTGCAAAATGAAGATTATTGAATTATAATTGAAAAATCGAAAAAAAAAAAGTGTATTATTTATTATACGATGGTACCTCAATCTAATACTTAATCCATAATTTCATTATAGAAAATCAAATAAAAAATAATCCATCAACAGAAACAAATAATAATAATAATAAACGAAGCAATTCAATTCGAACTATTAAAAACTATACGACAAATAATTTGTCGCCAACCATCGGGAAATGTAACTTTTCATTTCACGGAATTAGTTATCTGCAAAAAATCATGCTGTAGTTGAAATGAGCTCGAGGGTGAAAAAGAAAAAATTCTAAACTATTAAATGCCATCGAGTTAAATGACAATGAATTAATAATGTGATTCTTCTGATTCTGAAGGACAAAAAGAAATTTTATTATTTCAATGAATTATATATATATAGCCTTCATTCAATTTAAATAAAAAATCACAACGCAAATGTATATATCACTTAAGCAAATACATATATTCAGTCATTTTTCGTATAAAGTAACGATGCGTACAACAATACCTGCTCGTTCTGCATAAAACATTGCGCTGATAAATATACATATTTTTTTAAATGCTTGGATATTGATGAAATCATGATCCAGCTGTAGTTAAAAAATTATATTACTTGTTTTTATTAAAGTCAATTCCTTCTTCTTTTTTTTTTTTTTTTTTTTTCACTCTATTGCAGAAAGGCCTTTATAAATAATTATTTTTTTTAAGTTTATCTGGCGCTATTTATTGGTAGATACATGCAACTTAAATCTTGAAAAATCTAAAATTGAATAATTAAATTTAATTACTGAATTAATATTTGAAAAAACTGTATTAACATCCAGTGTCATCCACTACGAGTTCAAAAAAATGTATCTGAACTTTAGTGGATGAATAAAAAGCATTTCATGAATTATTGGGAATTTGAACAAGATATATATAGGGAGAGTGTGAGCTAATAGAAGGAATTGAATAATTATGTATCTATATATATATAATGTATTCTATACGTATAGAATTACTGTATACTATACTGTACTATATTGTATTCTGTACGCATTCTATGCGTACGTATACATGGGGTAATAACCCTCATTTCCCTTTTCTTGATTTCCCGATTTACAATCAACATATCTAGTTGTTGCATTAACTGCTTTCAGCCTGAGTTACACATTTTCAACCGTTTCTAGCGTTCTATGATGAATCCCTGCCTGAAACTTGCTGTTTAAGAGTGATCCTTTATTCGGCAGATTTCGAAAGATACTAACAAAAATACTTTTTATGATTCGAAAGAAAAAGAAAAAAAAAAAAAAAAAAAAAAATGCAGCGATCCCATTTATGTCCGCCGGGAACAGTCCAACGATGGGCACGTGTCTTTCAGGAGGAGTAATTTCTATGCATTTGGAAGATGAGACTTCTCGCATGCGGCCCATTGCAATGAGTCCATATTCTATGCACCCCAGCTGCAGAGTTAAGACCGTCGACATTTTCTTTTTCTGTCGCTTGGCAAAAATGTGTCCGAGGGCTTTTGGCTTTTTATTCAATTCCTTCTATTAGCTCACACTCTCCCTATATATATCTTGTTCAAATTTTCAATCGTTAATAACATACTTTTTTATTCATCCACTCAAGTTCAGATACAGTTTTTTGAACTTGTAATGGATGACACTGGAAGTGAATACAGTTTTTTTTAAATATTAAATCATTCATTAAATTTAATTCATTCATTTTAGTTTTTTTTTTTTAGATTTAAGTTGCATATATCTACCAATAGATGGCACCACATAAAGTTAAAAAAAGTAGGAATTGACTTAAGAAATTTTTTTTTTTATATTACTTGTTTGTATATTCTTATGCGTCGCAGAAAGCATCCCAAAATAGGATGCGACAGACTCAACTGAACTATGAAATATTCTAAAGGCTTTCACAACCATTTATGCAATATTAACGGAATAGATTTAAACTCTCAGCGTATTTTTCTAGTGTTTTTTTTAAAACTCTCTTACGCACCATGCTAGCAATTTGAAGGAAACATCTGATATATTGACCATTTCAAAAAAATGTGCGTACATAAAAATGCCATAAGAAAATGAAGGATGTTTGGGCAGTCCTGATTGCAGAATTCTCTGTTTCCACAAAGGGCGCCCTCATGAGAAAGCCCTACATTTTAGTGAGCACAATTCGGAAAACTGGGAGACTCCTTCCCCCCTTGGGCCATTAGAGGGATCCCGCCGAAACTAATGATTCGGAACTTCCTTCTGAAACGATGAAGTTAAAGAAAACATCAGAAGCCGCATTTGAAAAGGGCAGGGGCATCCGTCCTACAAGAAGAAAGGAAAAAAAAAAAAAACTAACGCGAAAAACAAAAATGCTTCCCCTCCCCTCCCACTATACAGCGGAAATACAGCAGTATGGATGCATATTCTCCAATTCGGAAACGAATGAACGTTGATCTTATCGTAACTTTCTATCATGGTACCATGTTTTAATAGAATGGATTCAATTGAAATTTTGAATACTATATGAACAGGGAAATTAAATGTTTGCAAATAAAAAAAAAGGAAGAAATTAGCATTTCTAATTAAGAAGAATTTCAAGAATAAAACTAAATAAAAATTGTCTTCTATAACCAATCATTTGCCAATTTTCTTATTATTTCCCAGGACAAGCAATTTTTATTATTAAGTCTGCTAAAAAAAAAATATGCAGTTTGGATTATGAGCTCCTTTTGTGCCTATTTACAAGATAAAATTTTAAACTTTAATGTTAATATTATTTTATCAAATAATGGATCTACAGTAGAAGTATAAATTCATTTATTTAAATGTCTATAAGAACTTTTAAGTCTAATTCCTTGTTTTTTCCTCCACTTTCTTCCTTTAAATGATGTATTAGTAGAATCTCAAACAAATAATTTCGTAAAGTTGTTTTAATTATTGATTTTTTATCATACAATAAATACAGCAACAACGATGAATGTAAACAACATAGAAAAGACTCGCATCTGCAATTATTTCTTAAAGTTTCTCCATTTTTAACCATTATTTTTGTCACTATTGAAATAGTAAGGATGTTTAAAACTAAAATTATATTTCTGATGAATGCATCTGGCAATACCCAATCTACTCTCCAAAAATGTCACGCCCCACTGTATACCACGTGTGTGTATGTAATCATTCAGTCCATTTCCGGTATTCGGTAGGTGTGCTTTCATTGTCTGATTAAACCATACTTAATCTGATTGATTCTTGATCAAAGACTTACGAAGAGATGACGACAAGAGGTCTCCGAAATTCGACAATAGATGTTACCACCGTTGTCCATGAGAGTGGTAACTATTCTCAACATCTCCCAACAATCTCGAGAACTAACAAAATAATGCACTAGAAGTCACAAAAGTTCAGAAACTGCACTCTATTTCTTTATTTTTTTTTTCAATTCCTATTAGTTCACACTCTCCCTATATATATATCTTGTTCAAATTTTTAATCGTTCATAAAATACTTTTTTTTCATCCACTCGAGTTCAAATACATTTTTTTTTTTAACTTGTAGTGGATGACACTGGATGTTAATACAGTTTTTTCAAACAGTGAATTAAATTTAGTTTTTTTTTTTTAGATTTAAGTTGCATGTATCTAATAATAGATGGCACCAGATCTAAGAGAAAAGTTTCAACTTTATTTGTAAAGGACTTCTCTGCAATAGAGTGAAAAAAAGTAGGAATTGCACTTTAATTTTTTTTTTTTTTTTTTCTTTTATATTACTTCGTTTAAGAAAAAAATATCAAAAGAAAGAATTGAAAAACTGTAATTATATAATAAATTAAAAAATGTTAAAAATATTATACGTTTCAAAATAAAATAGTTTCACAGTAATAAATTTATTTCATATACTCTTCACTGAACGGAAATGTTAAGGGAAGCTTCGTTATATTTTGTTTGAAAAGATGGTTCGAGATACTATCTTATAGTTAATGCACCGACACATAATTTTTTTTTTTTTCCTCCCATTCATTTTAATAGATGAAATGTATTGAAACATTTCGTCAAATTAAAAGTAGGTTAAATTTGGATTGAAAAAAAATAATATAAATTTATTTCCTCTTCAATTTTTCTCCCTATTTACACTCAAGAGAATCTTTTTTTCCCCCGAATTTCTCTCGGTTTGTTGCATTTTCTTTGTTTATATTTATTCTATTGATAAAAACAAAACGTAAATTTTTCTTTTCTTGGGTCTTTTATTATTATTATTATTTTTTTTTTTTTTTATTCACTCTGAAGATAATGCATTTTTTTTATTGGATTTCTCTCGACTTCTTAATATGAGTCGAAAGAGAAGAGCAATGAAAAAGTTTTTTCTAATGCAACTGGAAAACACTTAGACAATTAAGGCGAGCGCTGCACCTCTGTTACTCACTTAACACTACCCAGGAGGTGAGTGTAGCTTGAAGATAAGCTACAGACGCGGAGTAACAATACCCCCGCAACAGATCATGTTAGACCGAGACCCACTTTTAAAGTGGATTCTGAACCGCTGTCAACACCCATGTCACCGCCGGGACTCGAACCCGAAACCTGTGGCACCGAGCGCCAGAGGCCATTTAAGCCCCGATTAATTGAAAATAAATTAAAAATTGTAAGCTGAAGTAAGTGTACTCCTTGAATTCTGTACAAAAATACACTGAGGACGTACTTTAAAACGGCAAACATATATATTTCCATCATGTAGAAAACTCTTTGAAATTCTCAAAAATTACCTACGAGATTTTTTGTACCTTACGTTACTAAAATAAGAGGAGAGGACAGTAACAGTAGGAAAAAATTCCTTTCACTTTTGAAGTTCGAATATTCTTAGGAGTGCTCATAGGATTTAGAATTATTTTACATCAGGATCTATGAAAATGAGATAACAGAGCTTTTCGTAAATGCTTCTACGGATAATGAAACAAAATCCAGATTTCATTCTCCTTCGGGCTTATTTTGGATACTATTCCGCAAAGCACGAACAAATCCATTCTAAAATATTTGACAGTAAATGATCCAGTGTTTTTTAACATCCAAAGGATTTATGAATATAAGATCGGTTAAATATTAGAGAGTTTTTGCGTAACGTTTTTATCGTCCGATATTTTTCTTCCTAGCGCGCATGCTCATAGGAATAGCTCAGTAGTGCAGTATTACAGATACGCAATATGTACAATGTTTCCTAAGAGCATGCGTGCTAGGAAGAAAAAGATATCGGACGATAGAAAAACGTTACGCAAAAAAACTCTATTATGTACAACTTAATGGGCCTCTTTTTTTTTTTTTCCTTTCGAGCTTCTTGTTATAATCGAAAGTTGCGAATAATATCGATTCTGTGAGAGGCTGAATAATCATCATCTCACCCTGTGTCTGGTCCATAAAAGTGATACGTATTACCGACCACCAAAATCGAATGCATATAAAAATGACTCTATTTGCTTCCCTTCACATGGAAGTGGGAAATTCCATCCAAACAGCATATTGCGAGGGGGTGAATGAAAAGTAAAAGCATAAACCGAATCAGTAATTTGGAACGGGGGGGTGAAGAGAAGAAATCCCCCATATTCTGATAAATGTCCTGTGCTCAGCGGGCCGAGTTGTAACAGCGAAACAATGCGAAGAGTGGGGAAAACTATATACAGTGGAGGCATTTTTAAGCGGCAATAAAATTTTCCCGACTGTCATTTATTATCCGAGATCTTTGGTGAAATATGGTGCACAAGATCTTCCCGCTCGGGGGCGATTCCATTCCGCCGAGGGGGTTTGAGAGGGAGCTGTCATCGCGAAATCAAGATAGATAGGGGAGGGAAGACCCCCTTTAGGGCCCTCGGATGGGAAAGGTAAGGGAAAGGGATCCCTCAAGGAATCGCGTGGGTGGAGATAGAGGAAATTCGTTGAGGGAGATCCTTTTTGTAGGGGTGTTATGGCACCCCTTGGCATATTCAGATGCAGTTTGCCGTTTCGATATGGAATGTGAAATAAAAAAAAAAAAAAAATCGTGTTTCGCTTTTGGTGAAATTTTCTTTTACTCTTACTCAGTTAGTATAGGGGTACACCTTGGGGTGCATGCGAATGTTTGACTGTTAGCTTTTAGGCTGGGGGGGGGAGGCTGACTGAAAAAAAATAAAACATTACTCAAAAATTAAGAGGTCGAAAAAAAAAAAGCAAGAAATAGAATGTTATTTTAGTACAGTCTGCGATTTTTTTCAAAGTGAGAAAAGATATGGGAAACGCCGATCTCAATCGCCGTAATGTATTGAAGTTCTTTTAGGCATTTTCATTTTTTTTTTTTCATGCTTTCATTCTTTTCTTTGCTATACAGAACACACCACGTTAAAAATACTGTACTATATCTTATTACATTGCTCACATTAATTGTAGTTAATGTCGAATAGTATTAACAATAAAGGCTATTAAAAAACTAAAAACTAAATTAAAACTAAAAAAAAACCTAAAACTAAATTAAAGGCTAAAAAACACTGGATAAAACATTTAGGCATTCAATATATTTTATACAAAATATATTCGTCTACGAAAATAATATTTTAAATTAATTAAATATTTATTAATTGAATTCATATCTGATTAAATCAATATTTTTTGCAAAATATTGATATTTCTTGAGTATTGGGACTACTATTTCAGAAAAATCGTCTGTTTTACAATCAATATTTTTACTGATTAAAATTAGGATTTCTCGAGCATTTAAATACAGTTTATGAACATCAAATGATGGCCCAATCTACACGAAAATAATAATTCCTTTTTCATATTAATTAAACAACTCAAATTATAATATTCTGTTTTAAATGTACATGTAAAAAAAAAAAAAAAATCAGTTCTTGAAAGAAGACAGTACCTGCAATTTAATTTATCCATCTTGTTAAATTCGACAAAATTAATAAAATAAATTTTAAATGTGCCGTCATCCTATGAGTTTCAGTGCAACCTGAATAGACAACTCACTTATGAAGTATACTGTTTCTCTCGTTAAATACATTGTCGTCATCTTCGTACAGAGATAGTGATGAATAGGGGTAAGTTATCATGTTCAAGTTCATAAAAAAAATGACTAAAAGGAATTTAAATCACTATGATTGGGGAATAAGAGCTACACGCAATATTGGAGCAATTTAGGCTGCGAAAAACAGGACAGAAATCTTTCCAATTTACTTAAATTTGAGAGGCTGCATGTGTGTCACTCCGCAAAAAAGCAAGCAAACGCTAAAGCAGGCTCTTTGGTCGTTTTGCTCACTTTAAAACTGAAACAAATGTATTGCATTCAATTCAATTGAAATAAATAAATAACGATAATAATTTAATTTCGTGTCCTAATATTTTTATTTAATTCATCCATCCATTGCAGATGAAATATTTAGATAAAAAAATCTCAAATGCCCTTATCGAATGTAAAACTTTTTGCAGTGCACTACCCTGCCTTGTCATGAATGCAGGCGAAGGGACCTTTTCTAGAAAAGCACACACTTTTTCAATTCCTACTATTAGTTCACTCTCTCCCTATATATCTTGATCAAATTTTCAATCGATAACAAACTACTTTTTATTCATTCATTCGAGTTCAAATACAACTTGTAGTGGATGACACTTGATGTTAATACAGTTTTTTTAAATATTAATTCATTCATTAAATTTAATTCATTAATTTTAGTTTTTTTTTTTTTTTTTTCGATTTAAGCTGCGCCATAGATGGCGCCCGATAAACAAAAAAATGAATGATAATTATTGTTAAAGGACTTTCTGCAATAGAGTGAAAAAAAGTAGGAATTAAAAAATTATTTTTATATTACTTGTTTTTCCCAAGAATTAACACACTTTCTAACCCCTGACTCCTGATCAGAGACAGAGGCGAGAAGTAATTTACTTTCCCGAATTCTGAATTCCGATTCTCTTTTCTCTCTGTGCAGGCGCCTTTAGAGCAAGGGGCATTAGCGGCCGCAGTGATGAAGAGACAACACTCGGGCTGAAGAGGAAAGGGTGGGAGATCTTGGAGGCCAGCGCAAACAGAATAAGCATTCGAATCCTTGAGAGCCGGGGGAAGTGTGGGAAGATTGAGCAAATAAGGATTGCGCTACAAAAGATCAGGGGGGGTGAAAGGGTGAAAGACTTAATGCTAAAAGGGACACGGAAATACTTCCTTGATGACCCGAGATTCTTTCACATCTGCGGAAGGAACAAGAAAGGAAAGACAGCATTTTCCTTCGGGAACAACTACTATACAGTAGAACCTCTTTAAATCGAAAACCTCCACAACTCGAAAAAATGTGTTGCTCCCTTCCCTTCAAGCCCCAAAACTTCCATGACTCGAAATTTCAACCCTCTATATGTCAATCCCCACAAGCCCTTTGATACATATTTTACCTCCGTAACTCGAAAAAAAAAAAAAAAAAAAAAATTGGACCTCCTCTATCTCGAACATTAGCAATGTTTGATTTTACAACCCTTTTTTTTCAACTATAGATAGTCTTTATTGCTATAGATACAGAACGATCGAATTGTCTAAAGCGAAATATTAATAATAATAATAATAATAACTGACTTTTTAAATACATAATATTTTTAATTTTAAGGCTGTTTCGGAATTATTTTGATTTTTTTATTGTAGTACATAATATAACTTTTAAGTTAGAAATAAACATATTTATTATCTTTGTAACTTGAATTTTTATTTATTCTATTTCTGTAACTCAAAATAAGTTAAAAAGAATCTAAACCTCTACAAGTCGAATATTTCCTTACAAAATCCGCATAAGTCGATATCCTCCATAAGTCGGCAACTCTATAACTCGAATTATTTGGCGTCTCCCTTGAAGTTCGACTTACAGAGAGGTTCTACTGTAGTTTTAGAACGCCTGAAATCATTCAGATATGTGTAACAGATGCAACATTAACCGAATTTGTCAGATTCGTAATACATCTCCTTTGGGCGTCAAAATTTGGTACGAATGAATTATGGATACGCAAACTGGAAGGGCCTTTCTGTGGTTGTTGCTTTAATTCTTAGTTGTAAAGAATCCTAGAAGATTTTAACGATGTTAGAAATTCTAGCGACTTCTTTTTCTCGTCAAAATTCGGCAGAAAAATGAAAACAGTTAGAACAATTATTGAAACATCTTTAAAATTGGAAAACATTTTACTTTCATTCACTTTCGATAAAAATTCAGTTTGATGGAAATAATGCTTTTGATTTTGTTTAAAGTGTGGATAGAATACATTAAAAATAGTACAACAGAAAGAAAAATATTCCGATACTTTCATTTTTATAGTATTATCAATTAATATATTTCAATGAATTAATATTTCATGTCAATTAATATATTTCAATGAATTAATATTTCATGTCAATTAATATATTAAAATAAAGGCAATCATTCTATATTAAATTACAAGTCTTCTTTGAAAGAGAATTTCGAAAACACGAACATTGAATGGAAATCTTCATCTTCATGCATTTTTGATATCCATAAAATGCATGATTTGAACTTTAACACTACTATTCAATAACACGGATTAGACATCGCTATCTATAATCTAATATTATATTCTGCAAAATGCCCACAAGTATTAAAAACCATTCATCAACTCTTTGTTATTTTAAAAGAATCTATGATTTTGTTTATGTTATCAATAGAGTTTCGGTCATCTAAATCCAAATTCACGAATAACTAATTGAGTTATATAACTCAATTAGTTATTCGTGAATTTAATTTAGGATTTTTTTCTTCTAATGCAGCTGGCAAACACTTAGACAACTGCCTTGGTTGCCTTAAAGCAAGCGCTGCACATACTCAGGTTACTCACTTTGCATTACCCAGGGGGTGCGTGTAACTTGAAGATAAGCCACGGACGCGGAGTGACAATGCCCTCGCAATGCTCTACGATCATAATAGACCGGGACCTACTGTTTAAAGTGGATTCTGAACCCCTACAAACATCCATGGAACCGCCGGGATTCGAACCCGAAACCTGTGGAGAGAGTTGAGAACCAGAGAGAGTTGTATAAATTAAAGAAGACAAACAGCAAGCTCAGCTCAACGACTCGGCGACCGAGAGGGTGTGACGAATTTGAAGAATGCCTTTCTGTCTCACGTGCGAAAAAGCTACTCGGTGCGGATGATTTAAATGAAAATAAATCCTCCGTCCTCAACCGTCCAGACAGGGATGCGTAAATCACGCGTAATATCTCCCTCTACCCCTATGGACCCTTCCCCAAGAGTAAATGGATCCACAAGGGTGCATCACGAGATGGCACGGTTACGTGCAAGCAGAAGCAGGGCAATCATTCAATTCTTCTCGATGTCCCAAGGGATTCTTGCTGTAGTTCTCTTTATTCAATTCCTTCTATTAGCTTACACTCTCCCTATATATATATTGTTCAAATTTTCAATCGTTCATAAAATACTTCTTATTCATCCCTCAAGTTCAAAAATACATTTTTTAACTTGTAGTGGATGACACTGGATGTTAATACAGTTTTTTTTTCAAATATTAATTCATTTCATTCATTAAATTTAATTAATTAGTTTTTTTTTTTTAGATTTAAGTTGCATGTATCTACCAATAGATGGCGCCAGGTAGCTTAAAAAAATGAATGAAAAAATTATTTATAAAGGACTTTCTGCAATATAGTGGGAAAAAAAAGTAGGAATTGGCCTTAAAATTTTTTTTATATATTACTTGTTCTATTTTATAAAAAAAAAAAAAAAAAAGTCACAACGATGGTTATTACGTAAAAAGCGCAAACACAACCCTGCGACAAAGTCAAAATGCATTATTTTCAAAAGTATTTCGCAAAGAGCTTGCGGAAAGTCGTAAAATGTTTTGCAAAAAAATTATAATGAGCAAATTTAAATAAAATTCACTCAATGCTTAAAAGATTATTTCAGTAATAAAATAGAAATCTATTTCTACTTCTCCTCCAGTTTGACGTTTAGAAGTTGCCATAGATAGATTAGCACCAACATGCGCTGTAAGTAAAAATGGACAAAGCGGTGCATAAAAAAAAAAATGTTGTATTAACGGCGCTGTAAAGTATAACATTTCAGTCATTGATCAAACTAAGTCATTATATTATCATAGATTAATCCTTAATGGAGGGTGTAACGTTCAATAATGTACGAAGATGAATGATCGAAAATCTGAAAATTTTTCATATAATATATGTAAATATTTGTTCTTTAATTGTCATTACTTTTAATTAATAGTTATTCATTAAGAATAAACGTCTGCCAATTAAGTATCTCAATCTCCAAAGCAAAACAAACGTAAATTTATTTCAAATGCAGCGAATGACTTCATTTCAGTTAAAAATTAAGCTTTTAAAACTCATGTGCGACAATTTTTTACAAAACAATTTTTAGAACCAGAATCCCTTTTATAATAATTTTTTTTTTTTTTTTTTTTACAGTTTTAAAAATGAATAGAGTTAATGAAGAAGAATCAATCAGCAGACCTTTCTTAAGACGAAGATTAGAACACTAATCGCAAAAGTAAATAAATCGCATAAAAAGTCTACGCCTGGTATGGCAACGATATCAATCGATTGTCGGGAAGAAAGTTTTTTCATCGGGATGAAGAAAATAAGCGGAGCATGCGAAATCGCTCCCTTACATTATGGCGAGCGAGCTCATTGAAGTGATAAATCCTGTAATAAAGTGGCATCTTTAAGTTAGTAGCTTCATTGTAGTGTATATTATTATATTCACTGTAGCGTAAATGTGCGTACAGAATGCGGATCATCGCACCTTTTTGAATTCCCTTTCTCTGTCCCTAAACACATTTTTTATTTATTTATTGTTTCCATTGCGATTCTGTGAGCAAAATTTCATAAAGATTAGAATTAAAAATGAATCGTATGTATTAACACATACATAAACATTAAAGTATCGTCCACATCTCAAACATCATGCCAAACCTTAGTTCCTTCTTATATGTTGTTTTAATTCGGGGTAAAAAAAGCGAGCAAGTTACCATAGGCTTTAAATCCTTTGGAAGAGACTACAGAGGCTTTGGAAGAGGCTTTCAGAAATCGCTTTTACGCCTAGTGAAGTTCCAATTACTTCTACTAGATGGCAGATCTACTGTTGGCTCAATCCAAGTCACATGATGTGGCAAGCATTTGAGAGTTGAAAGTGGGTCAACTCGAAGCGGTGGATTTCAACCGGTTTTAGGCGAATGCGGTGAGGCTAGTGATTTGGTCAACGCTTCACGCTTCAACGCCTCACACCTTGGTGTGAACGAGCCTTTAGGCAGAGTCACTATCAGGCCAAATGACATGCTGGTCGATTCCATTTGAATTGTAGGGAACCGGTTTCATGGGATTCGTTCAGAATTTTCACGAGCAAACGTAGAAGACTTCGGTTTAACGCGAGTACCGATTCGCTATCAAATCCATCATTTTCAGTTTTGTTTCGTATTGGTACGAATCTTTCGAAATGGATTATTCGAATCGATTCAATGATCTGTCACATTTATATAAATACACAACTCCGATAACCAGACCCCCTCTGTAAACCAAATTTAAAAATTATTTTTATTTTTCCTCTTTCCAGGTCTACCATTTTAATCTCTCGTCTTCGCGTCTTTCGATCAGATACTCGGAAGCGGAGGAGAAGTTTTTCCGCTGATAATTTTGATTTACGCGCGGGGGAGGAGTTATTTAGTGAAATTCGGTTGAGGCATTTACGGGGACTGGCGAGATAAGACGAACGGCGCGCTGAATATTTCAGGAGAGGCGAAAAAAAGGGCGATTCTTTCCTTCGCTCCTCTGACTGCTTCACGTGGAAAAATACCGCATTAAAATTGGAGGGATTCATTTTCAATTTGCGATCCGTGTTCAAATTTCCTCAACATCTATTGCTTGTTACTTCTTTTTCAATTCCTTCTATTAGGTCACACTCTCCCTATACATATCTTGTTCAAATTTTCAATCATTCATAAAATACTTTGAATAAAAAGTATTTTATGAACGATTGAAAATTTGAAAAACTGTATTTGAAGTTGAGTGGGTGAATAAACTCAACTTCAAATACAGTTTTCTCAAATATTCATTCATTCATTAAATTTAATTAATTAATTTTAGTTTTTCTTAGATTTAAGTTGCATGTATCTAATAATAGATGGCGATAGATGCAAGAGGAAAAAAATTTAAACTTTATTTGTTGAACTAAGCATTTCAGAATGACTAGCATTTAAAAGTAATCAACTTTAAACGAATCGCATATTTTCTTAATAGCAACACTCGGTTGATTGCTAGCGTCGAATATTTGTACGCTTTTTCTGTTTGAGATTTTTGAGCGCCTTTACTCTTTAGAAGGGCAAGATTCGTGGCTGATCGGTACAGCAGACAAAATCAAGTTCCGAAATGTCACCTTTAGTTGTGTTTAAAGATTCGTGAGGCAAGACTTGGATAGGCTGGTTAAGAAATGTTTTAGCGAGTAGCAGAGATTTGAATTGCATCTTATTGAGAAGATCCCTGGATTTCAGTTTTTTGACGGATTTTGAATTTCCTAATATATCACGAAGACACTTTTTTATGACAAACGGGGATTGCGAAACAACATTTTGTGGTATAGATAAAATAAAAAAGCGAGTGGTTTTTGTAATATTGTCGATAGTAGATGAAGGAGGTGAATTAGGATGAACATCGGGGCACAAGGTTGAAGAAATATTTTGAGCATCCATAAAAAAAAAAAAGTAGAAACATTCGGGTCCCAGATCGCCCACCCACCATGGAGTCCTACAAGGAAAGCAGATTCCCTGCCTTAGCGCTGATCAGAACCTATACCACTCCCTGGAAAGAACTTCACCTTTAGTGAGATGATCAAGACTGTCGATTGACACACCTGGAAACTGAGGTGTACGACCCGTCTAACAGAAGCGGAGGCCAAAGAGATGTGTTGCCCAAACGAGAGTCGCAAGTCTAGCTGGAATCAATCCCCAGGATCCTCTTTTTCTGGTACACGGGTCGCCACGCACGGCAAACACGTGGGTCAGAAAACTGACATTGTTAGTGAAACCACATAATCTGGAAACCAAATGAAGGAAAAGGCCATTGCTAGTAAAACAAAACAATCCGAACCACAAAAATGCATTTCAAGTAACCATGTAAATAACAGAAAGAAATGACGAAAAGGAAAGAGTGAGAACAAAACATGAAATCAGACAAAAAGTATGGCAAACGCATGAATGGGAGGAGATAGAATAGCACGATATAATAGTCTAGGTCTGAGACAGAATGGCACGATATAATAAGTCTGTATTCTGGACTATGGAAAGGGGAAAAAAAGAGAGCGCAAAAAGGAAAAGATCACTAGGTCATCCCGGGGTCGTGACACCGCACACATCTAAAGAAGATGCGCCCCTGAGGGGCCTGAAGCCTGTGGTAGCAAAGGCCAGAGCCAATTGGCCATCAAGCCGCGTTAACTAAGGTGATCCGTTAAAGTGCCGAAAATTACTTTATTTCACAAATTACCTAGATATCTGAACATTAACTACTAGGCACTCATTAAAGGGAAAATTTGATTTTTTTATGGAACTACAGCAACGTTTCTGACGCTTAAATTGACATAATGTTATTTATTTATTTTTCGATATCTAAAGAATCAAGTTAATACAGTCAAACAATCAGCAAATTAGTTGATAGAATCAATCATCAATCAATTAAAAAACTACAATACAAACGGTTTAAAAATTATTACAATTAAGAAAATGAATTCTCAAAACGTGTGATAAAATTATGCTAACTTATTAGTGCAATCTATGGTGACACTTTAAATTACAGAGCACTTGGATTTTTGAGAGAAGCACACCTATTTGTGGTACATTTAGATCTTCAGTGACATTTTCTGAAATGCTGGCCAGTACGAAGGATTGTTCTATTGCTGTTTGACGTAAACATATTTCAACAGCATGGACATCCTCTTTCGCTAAAAATTTCTTTTTGTAAACACCGAGTTCAGATAAAAACAAACGGCGACGATCAAACTCAAAATGGAGTGATGAGGGAAGGAAAAGAAATGAAAGAAACAAAAGTTACGGATGTCGTTAATGTGCACACTACCTAGGTAAATGCCAAAAACTCTTGATTCCGCACTTTGACGGAGCAAATCAGTTAATTTGGAGATTAGTTAGGTAATCTGAACAATAACTGCTTTTTAAAATTTAGCGGTAATATTATATATATATATATATATATATTGTAAGGTTTAATTATTATTAGACAGCCGTGAGAAGTCGCCACTGTGACCAGTAACAGGCACCTTAACTGTGTGAACTGGTAAGTAGAAGTGATGAGATTTAGAGACGAGGGGAGGAACGCTAGGAGCGTCGGAGCGATTAAGACGGTCAGGGACTGTATGTGATATGTTTACGGTTTTAAGAATTACATAGGATTGATATTGTGGAAGCGGAACAGAGTGCCAAGTGTATTAATAAAAATATTGTTAATATTGTAAATAAGCTAATATAAATAGAGAGATTTGTCGTACATCCACCAGACGTCACCTAGCACAATTAGTCGCTAGCAAGCAGACTACAATATATATATCTGTCAATGCAAGTGATAAATTTTAATTTCTAGGGGTTTTTGATTTTTTGTTTTTGTTTTTCTTTAACAATATTAGTCAAGCAAGAATATTTAAAGTTTGAAGGAATTTCGCGGAAAACATTTGAAAGCCCGTTTTTATAAAAAGTAAAAATGGGAGAGAGTGGTCTCTCCAATGGCTGATGAGCAACAGCGACCGCAGTTGTAAGAGAAAACATTCTTTCCATAGGCGTACTGGACTCTGGATAAATTGAGTCATCACTTGAATACCTTTAGTGTGAGCAGCTGTATCCTAATAAATACACTACCATGATTGCCGTGCGACTGGCTCTACGGTTAATGAGCTTTGGCATCGTGTTGAAGCTGCATGAGCATGTCTACCTGTACATGCCATCCAATCTCTGTTTGACTCAATGCCCAGGCGTATAAGTACTGTTATTACTGCCAGAGGTGGTTGTTCTGGATACTGATTTCTCAGGATCTATGCACCCTAATTTCTTGAAAATTTAATTATTTGTTATTTCAGTATAATATAGTTGTCCAATAAATATCATTTTGTTAGTATTCCTGATGTAGCAATTTTAATGGCTAATTGTGTATTTCTGACCTTCAAATTCCGTTCATCTTAAAAACGAAAAGCATTCATACTATTTGTCATTTTTCGTAAATTATAATAAAGCCCCTTTATTTTAAAATTATCCAACATTCACCTTCACTCTTGAAAATAGTATTCATCTTATAGATTACTCTTCGGATTGTCATTGATTTAACGTTTCACTTCAATGATGATCCTTTCATTCAAATTGTAGGAGATTTGTCTTCGGTTTCACAGAAAAAAAGGGCCCATTTTTAAGAATCTAAGTAGATTGATAAGAAATGTGACAGAAAATTGTATTTAAGTTGACTTTTCCAAATCCTAATGAAAATTATATGAAACTATCTAATATTTAGAATTTATGCAGACATTTCAAGAAATAAGAAAGAGAAATTTCGGTTCGCGAATCAAACAGAGAGCTATATTTATAAAATAAGCATCTGATATTCCAAAAATTAAAATTCTTAAGCTCAAAACGTTTTAACAATTTCGTATTTTAACGAATACTTTGATGAACAACAAAGTTATTTATGCACAATTAAAACTAGGATGTTTTATTTCCTAATTACGAAACGAATCACAAATTTAGTGAAACACCTCATGTTTCAAATGTAAATTTTCCCTAATTGAACACAGTAAAAATTTCAGAGGGAAATTATAAGCATTTAAGACAAGATTTGCCAAGAAGAGTGAATGCACTTGCTCCAAACTGTCTCATTAGAGAGAGGGAAATTGTTTCCGTCATCCAATCCGAAAAAGAACCCTCTTATCAAATTTTTCTTGCACTTCCAGTCTTGATTAACACAAACAGCAACAAGCCAAATCGTTGCCAATCTGTATTCCAGCAATTCTCCTTTATTGCTCAAACACGTCCCATGAATCAAGAAACTAAAGAAAGACCGAATAATTAAAACAAATACCGAGTCATTACACGAGGAAAATAAAGATGAATAATCCGCTTCCGAATTCTAAAGATTAATAAATTAGAGTTTTTTTTTCCTTTGTTTTGTTTTTCCCTTCGAAGAGGCATCCATTTTTAATATCCAATTACTGCATTCAGAATGCGAACAATTATTGCTGCTCTGGCCCCGAGCCTCGAACGGGTAACGACGCCCCATTTATTTAGGTGGGAGGGATGGCAACGATGGGACGACCCATCGGGGAAGTGGGTTCGTCGTTGTCAACTCTTTCCACAACAGAATGGGGGTAACGAGAACTCTGTCCTGGGTTCCAAAACAATGTCCTTTCTCCGGAATTACTTCTCTCTTTAATAGTTTGGACGAACAGAAGCAGATGGATTGTCAGCAAGGTTTCATTAAAGTGCTTTGGTAATGATAAAAAGTCATTTGATAGGATCGAATTTTCAGAATGATTCTTTTTTGATGTACAATATGCTAAATAAATCAGCCTTGATCAATGCTATGAAGCCTACTGTAATTCAACATAATGATTAGATTTAGTGCAACTAACTAGTATTTTATTTTTAATTGAAAAAAAAATTCTTTGCAACCAAGATTGCATGTAGAGTAGTTTATCTGATTGGAAAATAATAATAATAGTTTAGCTTTTAATTATAATAATTGCTTGTTATTAAACTTAACAATTATTTATAAGCCATCACAGATGAATAAATTCAGAATATGAAATTTTTGAATGTAGTATTTAAAGGATGCACTTCATAGTTATCGTATTTCAGAAATATTTTTAAAATGTTTCTCTCACATTCATTCATCCCCCTCCTTCTCTTTTTGCTGTCGTTCTAATATATCACTTTGTAACTTTGAAGAAACAACGGTTTTCAATGTTCGCACCTCTGAGCCTAAAACCTAGAGTCAGAAATTCCATAAAACAATATGCGCTAAATATACATGTAAACTGCATTTGGAACATTTCTTTACATTTTCATTCATTTGTACTCCTTTATATCACGCAGTGTTCGAGAAAATTGGCCAATAGGCTACTTCTTTTTGCAGAAAAATAGATCTAATAATAAATTTTCGAATCTATTGCCGCTAATGCTTCTAATTGTAATGTATCTTTTATTTTTATTGTATATGGTTCTAAAAATAATATAAAGCGCAACAATAATCCTAAATGTACAGAAATCTACCATAATAGCCGCTGTAACTTGAAAGTCACAAGACTATATCCCATATAGTAAGAAAATAATTATTGAAATGCAAACAAATAAGTTGTTATCGATAAGCAAACCCATATCTATTATGCAAAAAAAAAAAAAAAAAAAAAAAAAAATTCCGTTTAGCAAACACGCATAATGCTCCATTATATAGACAACTTGCAACTCTTACTGCCAATCGCCATCAATATTGTCAATATCCCTCAGCAACATTGCATAATTAAGACATATATGCCATTTTGTGGAAAAAAACTAGAATTATTTTCTAAAATATCTGTATATAGCATGTGAACTGAAAATTACACTGGCCCATAGATGGGTAAAATAATTATTAGGCTAAAAAGAACAGTAAATCATAAATTAACAGGAAAGCATAAAATAAAGAAGGCTTCAAGAGGATGGTTTAATACGATTTCAAAATGTAACCCCATCGTTAAGTTTTTTTTTTTTTTTTCACTTGATGTGTATGAATCGCTTAAAAAAAAAAAAAAAGGTTGTGAATTGCATAATTGTGCATTTCATGCAAGAAACTGTAATACAAATGCCTCCTTCAGATTCAATACACCCTGATGAACATGCAGACGGCTGATATCGGAAAGAAATATAACAAGTAATGTAAAAAAATTATTTTAAAGTCAATTCCAACGGGTCTGAATGGCCGAGTGGCTAGCGCTCCGGCGCTTGGTACCAGGTTTCGGGTTCGAGTCCCGGCGGTGGATGTTTGCAGTGGTTCGGAATCCACTTTAAACTGTAGGTCTGTTAAACCCTCGTGAGACAGAAGATGACCATAGAGCGACAAACCAAATCAATTCCTACTTTTTAAGTTGAAATTTTCCTGTTACATCTGGCACCATCTATTGAAAGATATATGAAACTTAAATCTAAAAAAAAAAAAAAAAAAACTAAAATTAATTAAGCTTAATGAATGAATTACTATTGAAAAAAACTGTATTAACATCAAGTGCCATCCACTACAAGTTAAAAAAAAAATGTATTTGAACTTGAGTGGATGAATAAAAATATTTTATGAACGATTGAAAATTTGAAGAAGGTATATATAGCAAGAGTGTGAACTAATAGTAGGGAATTAAATAAAAAGGTTTCATTTTATTTTTATGCGTCACCCTAGGCAGATGTAAAAAATAAGTAAGAAGAAGAAGAGAGAAATAAGAGAAGAGCACTTAATTGCAATGACCGTAATCGTCCCTTCGCTGCCAGAAATCAAAAGGAAGGGAAAAAAGAAAAAAAAAATGCCTGCCAACTTCTAAGCAGAAGCCAGAACAGCAATAATAGAGAGCCCAGACTACGAAAAGAAGAAAAAGAAAAAAAGAAACTTGTTTAATCTGTGATCTCGTTTCCACCTGCTCAGAAAGGGGAAAGGAAAAGTATTTTGTCAGCGATTTTGTCCGACGGAGAAGGATATGGACGGAAAAAAAAGAAGAAAAGAAAAAAAGAAGAAGGGCCGATGGAAAGGAGAAGGAAAGTCATTAAGGGCGACTATAAGTCACGGCAGAAAGAAACGGACACGCGCAAATGGTGTTTGCTCTACAAGAGGTAGGGCACCACCAGGAAGTGGACTTGGCAGCCATTCACTCGCCCTGATGGACCCTTGTTCTCAACCACATTATTCGAGGCCAGTGGTGGGGTGGGGGAGAGGACATTCGGGATGGATCGAGTGACATTCATTTAACACTGTCATAATGAATGACAGGCTTATAAAATGCTTTTATTTCCAATGGCAGGCTACAATAAGTAATAAAATAAAAAAAAAGAAAAGAACACAAGGAACATGAAAACAACAACGAGAATCACATAGTGACATATTTAGCCCATAAGGGCCCTAGCCTCCCAGTAACGACCCTACACAGTAGAGGAAACAAGTGCAGGGCAGTTAGGAAGGGAGATGAATCCATGTCCTCCCCAAGACTGCAGAGCATGCATTTTGGGCTTGCAAATATTTTCATTCGGAAAAGACAATTGGCCAAACAATCATGGCCCGTCAGGAGACTGAAAAGGGCCATAGCTTTAAACCTGTGATGACCAGGGATGTTTAGAATAAAGTTAGACCAGGTTTTCCGAAAGAAGTCTCGGATCATCAGTTTCATCGAGGCTTAAAAAATGCTACCATAGAGTATTTTTCCTTTGCATCGTGGACTATTGTATTCCGCGAACAGTCCAACGAAAGCTTCCGAGAGGCATTTTCAATAGTGATTACCCTGAATAAGTGTGAGATATCGAAGAACACCCGGAAAACTCCCACCAGACAATCTGTCTGTCGCCGCTAGACACTTAGAAACGCTGTCACAATTGACAGTTGTGACTTCTGTCTTTTGAAAGTTATGAGGGCAACTCCACATCACCCATGGATTCCAATCTACTTCTTTCTGTAGTAAGTTGTGGGCATTAAGGCTCGTCCCCACCGAGGCGTGAGACGTTGACCCATCACAAGCCTCCGCCAAAACTCGCCGCTTGAAGTTGCCCAACTGTCAACTCTCAAATGCTTGCCGCGTCATGTGACTTGATTGAGCCAATAGTAGATCTGTCATCTAGTAGAAGTATCTGGAACTCCACTGGGAGTAAAGCGATTTCTGACGCCTCGGTGTGAACGGGTCGAAAACATTTTTCTTCCCTGCCGCGTGACGCGTCGCCGCCTCACGCCTCGATGGAACGTGAGCCTTTACGAGTGAGTCGGCTATTATAATAGTAGAATACAACGAGGAAGTGAGGTGGATTATGAAAATGAAAAAGATTTCGATTGAAAGGAAGAAGAAAGATGTTATCGCATTTTGTCCTACAAGAAAGGCAACACACTTAATATTAGAAAAGCATTTTGTTAATTTTTTAAGACCTGTGATATGGATCCTGTTTATTTATTTTTATTATTTAATGAAAAAAACATTTTTTTTACAATGCCATCTTTTCTAATGGCATGAATGAAAAATGGAACGAATACGGCGTTCCTTTTTTAGACGTTTCTCAGCCAGAAAAGCAGTACAGAGAGTTTTCAAAACTGACGTTGCTGTGGAAAGCCAATGAAAATTGTCTCAAAGTTTACATCTTCGATGCTTTCACATCCGGCAATATGTTAGCATCCAGCAATAGTGAGTTTATTTTCCTCCCTGAATCAATCAGAATTCAGAGACAAATTGATGACGTAATAGCGAGTGCTGTGCTGAAAAATTGAAAGTGAATAGGGTTGCTTCCTCCACAACAGACTAGAGCAGGGATGGGCATACTACGGCCCGCGGGTCAACCCGGCTCCTCTGAAGGTTCTATCCGGCCTCGGATAGAATTCTCCTTAACTTGCCAGTCAGAGGCAAATTAAAAGAAATACATATTTATATATTTATTTATATATATCATCTCCTTTTCTACTTTGATTAATATTTTTTCTTCCTTTCATGTTTTTGCTTCATCTTATATATGTGAACAATACATCTTATACCTTCAAACCATGAAGCAGGTTAAATTATTGCAGAAGTAGACTGACAGATGAGCCTTTAGCCTCATTCCTTAGTATTAGTCCATCTCACTTCGAACCCTCAATATAAGGTACTTTAAAATGAAATCGCAATTTCATTCATCCTTAGCTTAACATATTTAAATTGAT
>BPLR01000739.1:0-51325 GCA_021605095.1 Caerostris extrusa
GTAACATGTAGAAAGCACCCAAAGCAATGAAACTCCATTGTCTCTTCTACATTTATAATATACTCCACATCACTTATATTCGTTGACTAAAAAAACACGTCATTCGGACTAGATGGCTAGGCCTGATGAGCAGTGACCCCAGTGCTCTGGCACTCAGTACCCAGGGTATCCCAGGTCGAATCCCGACGGTGCCATTGATGTTTGTAGTGGTTCGAAATCCACTTTGCTGCAGGTCCCGGTCTCATATGACCGCAGAGAGTCACAGAGCCCAATCACTTCTTATCACCCACGTCATTCCCAAACTGTCAAGCGGCAACTCAGGTCTAGGCACAGTGATGTGGGTGTGTGTAGTAGTAGTAGGACTAGACGACTAGACGCACTTTTAGCCAACAGAAGATGTTGGCTTGGAGAAACAAGTACTAAATATGCATCAAAGCTTCGCGCCCGCTACACTGCGACTTCTGGCCTCAAGTTATCTATTTGCATATTACTTTTTAGGATTTTTTGGATTCTTCTTTAATTATTCTACCTTCTACAATACGTTTCCATGAATTTTGCTTTCACCTTCATTGCCTATAAACCAACATTAAACAATTTACCAAAATGTTAGTCATTTTTGGTTCTCACATGTATAAAATTTCTGTTCATTGGGACCTTTTAATGTTATATTTTGTTAAATCTCGCTGAAAGAATAAAAAATTAACTCCCCTTATTTTCAAAGAACCCTTTGCCACTCCCGTAAAATACGTGGATCACATATAACAAGAGTGAACTAAGTGCGTGTCACCAGACCGTAAGTCAGCTCCTTCTCCCATTAAAACTTTTCAACCTTTCTCTACCCAATGATATATTTAGATTTTCAAAATTATGTATAATTTTGAAGTCAGCTGTAACATTTCAAACTTGGACGTGAAAAAGTAACTACCCCATCCCTGAAACCAGCTGCAAACATCAATTATATATAGATTCTTTCTCATAAAAAATTTGGAATTTTTTTCATCATTTGTATTAGTGCCAGATAAAAAACGAATTCAAATACAAAAATTTTATCATTCTTATAATTTTTAAGTTATTATAACTTATTGTGTACGTTTAGACATTTCGAATGTTTAATAAGGCAACGACGTTAAGACAATCAAAGAATATTCAACGAAGTATTAATTTGCTTATTGTAAACAAAGTATATGACCGACTCGTGGCTCAGTGGCAACGTGAGCAACTGGTCAGCATTGGGCGCTGAGTTTCAATCGGAAACTGTAGACAGTTTGTGGTAGACACTGATTTCAAAAACAAGAGCCTCGATGGCATTTGCGATGTTCAGCATCTTTCTTCGTTAGTCTGATTACTTGGTGATAGTTTCCTGTTTTTCTCCCCATACTATATACGCAAATGCGGGTAGGTCCCCCTAAATGTCCTCTTCAGAAGGCACTTCTCTACTTATTCAGCGACACGGAGCCAAATCAGACTTCTACCTACGTGTGCTCCGTCACAACAGAAACTGCCCCTTTTCTCCTCCATCCATGAGTGGACTACTAATGGGATGTCCGTCCCGCACTGAAGGAACACTAAGGTTAGGCACAACAACGTGTATTCAGTTGGTAATAATATTTTTTTCTATAAACAGCATATTTATTAATTTATTTTTCGTAGTAGTTTATTAAATCAGTTTTTCTTACAAGTTCTGCATGAGAATCAAAAACCAAATACCAACGGTAAAAACTACACAATTTCTTCAACGAAAAATTTAAACAATTTTAAGTATTAATAAAAACAAAAGTATGTTTGTATACTCAATTTTTGGAATGATTATTATCAAAAAATAACTTGTGTTAAATGAACTTCACGCGACTGTATTTCATCCAAAAAATTGACCTTTCATAAGACATCCAAGAAAATCACCAAGAAATAAATTACGCATTGCCCTCCCTCCTTTCCCACAAAAACCTTATATAATACACCCACGATTTTCTCATAGAAACATATATGCACAAGTATATAATTCACTATGTACGAACTATTAATACTAGAGAAAATAATATGTATATGTTTTCCAAAAACTTAATCATTCTTCTATTTACAACTAAATTAAAACTATCTTTTAATCAGGAAAAAATAATTTCTTTCAACATTTTTTTCAAAATTAATAACAGCTGCTTCAAGTCTTCTTATATAACTCTTTACCCAAATTTCACAAAACTCTAATATCTTATTGTTTCATACCTCTATCTTTATGAATATATCAAGTGGGATATTTTTTAACTTAAAAATAATCTCCAACGCTATAATCGTGCACTCATACTCACGGGTTATATAATAATGAACCTGCTTTGTTGTTTTAAACAACTCTGTTAACAATATCTGAATTCAAGAATATCTTTACAAGCATTTTCCTTAAAAGCTGGTAATGCAAGACTCTTTTAAGATCTCTTTATTTTGTCTAGGATAAAAATTTTAAAAGTAGCATTCGACTAGTGGACAAAACTCTAAAAAATCATTTTAAAAAATTACGTTTTCAATCAGAATCTTTTACTATGTAAATTAAAGGAATTCCACGTAGAAGAAAATATTCATAATTACTCGTTAATCTGTACTTATATTAATTTCTTGTCCTCATAAAAACTCTATCTAATATTAGAGCAAATACTCTGGATTATAAAATAAAGAAGTTTATGTAGAATTAGATTCGTTGTAGATTTCGGAGTGCCAGTGGGTGACATCCATCCTGGAAAAATAGGGTTCTTGTTGATTGGTCTAAGCCCATTGCCAGTATGAAAAAAATTTAAATTTATAGAAAAGTTGATAATTAATTGAATAAAAATTACAAATAAATAAACTAGTTAAAAATATTAAGAGAGATAAGTTTATGTAGAATTGAAAGCGAATGAGGTTTATATACTAAAGGTGAATATGGACTGCAACAATTAAAATACCAACTAGAGCATGTTTCAATCAACACAAATACAACACAATTTGAGAAAAATAAATAAAAATTAATGAAATTTGTATTAAAAAGTAACTAAAATATTTATAAATATTTAAAATGATGGCATTATTGATTTTTAATTTGTTAAAAAATATTATTTTATTATTTAACAAATTTTATTTGGCATCACATATTACACCTGACACCGCGAAATTTTGTAAAATTTGTATTGAAATTTTATGTGCCATGCGTGCGTTTTTAAAATCTGTGCATTATTGATTACATTGATAGTTTTTTTAAATCACTCTGCTATTCCTCGGTAAGCTCCGTGAATTTTTATTTCTGGTATATAAATTTGAGGCACTAAACTTTTTTAAAATACCTTATAAGCTTATTGATCTCTTGTTTTTGCACAATTTCCAATCTTTTTCAAAATTATTATCAATTTTAATTTATCCTTAATTTAAAATCATATTGTTTTTTCCCAGAAAACTTTGCTAAATTGTTTTTAATTCAATATAATACTGATTTTGTTATATACTATTTGTATATTCTATTTCTGTTAAAAAGCTTAGCTCCATTAGTATCTGAGGTGAAGACTAGAAGTAGTTAGCCAGCTACAAACTTTTTAATGAAAGATTTCGTTTATCTCTTAATTTCTTTTTTTAAAGATTATCAATAGTAGGATAGAATACTAGTATTTTCTAGTTGTATATTTACATGTACTAGTATTTTCTTATATATACATATTTTGTTAGTAGATAAAGAAAGTTTTTTTATGTCAATTTTCCGTTTTGTATTCAGAAATTTGGCTTGAAATATTTACAAACTGCTGTTTCTGAAAGTTTATATTATGTTACATGACAATTTCAGTATTTTTTTTTCTATTATGATTCCAACATAAATTACCCTGGTTTTGACCCTAAATAGTTAATAGTTCTGACCTTTTCTATAATGTAGTCAATAATAGAAGAATAGTTGGCTATCATTGTACACATTTTCTTTTTTAGTTTTTGAATTATAGTTTATAATTATTAAATTAAATTCAAAAATGGGCTCTTAGTTTTTTTAAAATTACTTTAGTGTTTTATATAATTTTACATATTAAAAATTATATATTTATTAAATGTTCAGAAGATATTACAAAGTTCAATTTATGAAATCTACATTCATAATTAAATACATTATTTATATTTTTTCATCCAAACTTAATGCCCAAAATATGCTATAATTGTTAACATTTTTGCTTTAAATAATCATTTTCTTTTTCTACAATATGGTAATTAAGCATTTTACTTTAATTTTTTTTAAATATAAAAATATCTGGTTTTGATAATTTTACTAAGCAATTATGTAATTGGAGATCTATTTGTATTCAATTTGGGTGATTAAATATAAAAAAAAAAATCATACTTAAATATTTTTTTTGTATAAGTAATGTATGACACAAAAGGCAACATTAACGTAATTAAAACAACAAATATGTGCTGTAAGCTGTAATAAAATAATTATTAGTATATTAACAGCTGTTATGGTAAAATCAACAACTGCTTCATATTTTAGTGAAAATTAATTATTTTCTGTTAGGTGTTTCAGAAGAAATTAACATAGTCAGATATATGTATATATATATAAATGTCATTTTGAATAGAAATGTACAAAAAAAAAAAAAAAAAAAAAAAAAAGGTACACATCATAAGAATTCATTAATATAATAAGTTTCCACTCATTTTCTCTTCTGAAGATTTTCTATGAAATTATATTTGACTAAGTATGATCCTAATAATGTATAGATGTATCTGAATGTAATGTCTTTTTTTTTTTTTTTTCGTCATGTATTCAGATCGCAAACATATACCTTTAAGAGAACAACAAATAGATTTCTGAAGTCATTGTTAGAAAACTTAAGTAACAAGGCCCCTAGAAGCCATTAATTTTCATTCCTACAACATTTTTTTTTTCATAGAATCTTTAATTTATGGCACAAAATAAATTGCAATAATCTTTTAACAGTCTGTATCTAACTAGAAATAAATATTTTAACTCCATCCATTTAACAATAAATTAATTTTAAACTTATGATGCATCATTTGAGTGTTTAAAAGGATTTTTTTTTTTTCAATTGTTTTCATTTGTTTGTCATAAAATTTGAACTGAAACTTTTAAATACAATTATTAAAATAATTGAATTTAAAAATTTTCTTTCTTTACATTGAAGTTATGGAAAAATTTAAAATTCTATTTATATGCTTCTGCTCAAAATATAAAAATTAGAAAAACTATTTTTGTCATTAAATAATTAACATGAAAAATGTGATTTTATGTATTGTAATTGTATTGCTTGTATATTTACATATTGTAATTTTCCTACTTTATTTCAGTTTTAAATAAAACTTTATCTGTATTTTGAAGAACAACGTTTTTGTATGCAATATGGAGGAGGAAAATTTGCAAACTAATTCTGAGAATGTTTTAGAAGCCATGGAGAAAGAAGGAGTACAAAAGACTCAAGACATTTTTCAAAAATTGTACAGTTTGTGGAATGACATTGGTATTGATACTAAACGAAAAATGCGAAGAGCTGATAGGGTATGGACACATATTCATAATTTATTAGAAGATATACATAGAGAAGAAAATGATTTATATAAAGCTCTACAAGAGAGTGTAGAAGACTACATAGTAAAAATTAAAAACCTATCTCAATGTTTATCAATTGAATTAAAAGAAATTGATGGGTCATTAGCCAAGAAAGAGGAGTTGTTGAAGATTGAATGGGAAAAATTGAATAAAATTCTTCAACAAAGGTTAAACTCCTATCAGCATTTGAAGAGTATTGAATCTAAATACTGTAAAATTTTGGGTATGAAAGATCTTGAATTATCCACTGAAGTTCCTTCAACGAATGATTTAAATGATCTCGAGCAGCGCATTGATGCACTAAAGGAAGAACGTGACCGGCGACATAAAAAATTCTGCTTGGTGAAAAAAGATTTGACAACCATCTTAGAAACAACTGAGCTTAGTCCAGAAACTTCTTTTGAAAAGCACATAATTTCTGGAAATGATAATTTTTCCCTCTCTGATGAAAATATGAAAAGTCTTGAAGTAGCTTTGGGCAAGGCTAAAGAAAGAAAAGAAAAATTAGAAACTCATAAACGGGAATTAATGGATCGCTTATTATTTTTATGGGAACGTCTTAAAGTGGATGAAGATGTTAAAACACAGTTTTCTTCCCGACATGTCAATTGTTGTGTCACTACTGTAAAATCCATAGAGGAAGAAGTTAAGAAATATGAACTACTGAGGAAAGAAAATATTGATGAAGAGATATCTTTTTTAAAGAATGAGCTTGAACAGTTGTGGTCAAAGTGCTGCGTTGTAGCTGAGCGAGAACGAGAACTTTTTAGTCATTTTTCTTCATCAGAAATTACTGATGAAATACTCGAAACATTTGAGAAGGAGATTGAAAAGTGGAAGCATTATTACAAACAAATTGAACATATTGTAGAAAAAATCAACCGACGTCAGAATTTGTGGGATAAATTGGTTGAATTCGAAAGTAAAGCAAATGATCCAAATCGATTCAAAAATCGTGGAGGAAACCTTCTACGAGAAGAAAAGGAAAGAAAAATGCTGCGCAAAGAACTTCCAAAGTTGGAAAATGAAATATTTAAGGACATCGAAACTTATGAAGTTCAAAACAAAGCTGTCTTTTCTTATTATGGAGAAGATTTCAAGATACATGTTTCTAACCAATGGGAAGAACGTATGAGTCAGAAAGAAAATGAGAAGAACAAAAGGCAAGAAAAGAAAGGTGTTGAAACAGAAACCAGATTTATGACACCACTTAAGAAATCTATAATGTCCACTCCAAAAACTGCTCCTAGCAAATTGCATAATATAGGATGCATGCGCTTTACACCCGTAACTGATTTTAAAAAGAAACCTGGAAGAGATGGAAATGTAACGCCATTGAATAAGAAACTATTTACTTCAATTTGTCAATCTGAAAAGAAAGGTCAAAGATCAGTTCTGAAGCACAAACAACCACTAATCAAGCAAAAGAATTTCTTTCTTGGTAGTGTTTCATATTCAGATTTTGTTGGTCATTTAAACACCCCTGATAAAAATAATCATCAAAGTTCAGTGCTCATGGAAAAATTTGGGAGCAATAAGAAAAAAAAATTTAAAAGTAATGATTTTAAAATTTCAAATGATTCAGCAAAAAATTGTCCCCCTTTAACTCCCACCAGAGGAAAGTTAGGATTGCCATTTATAATATAAAACATTGTCTAAAGCCTATGTATAAATTGATGCATTAAGAATCCGTTGAAACAAATGCTCTGTTATACATAAACATTATCAATCTCATCAGAAAGTTCATGTGTTCATGAATATTATGTGGCTTAAAAAATTGAATGTGCTATGTTGGTTTTATTAAATGTTGAAAATTTTTTATTGCTTGTGATAAACTGTAGGTGTTTTTTTTTTTTTTTTTTTTTTCTTTTCCATTTGAATATCATAGCAATTTCATTTGTTAATACATTATTTGATGTACTTGTTAGTCTTTTGTTGTGTTTTTATGCAGCCTGAATTAGCATTACTGATTTGATTTGTAAAGAGTTTTGCAGTAACAACTAAATAATTTTTTCCTCTGATTTTTGAAATCTTGATGTCTTAAAATTAAAATTTAAACCTAATTGACATTTACTGAATACCATGTGGAAACTTGTTAAATTATGTAAATAAATTTGAACTTACAGGGAGAGAGGATGGTTATGGTAGATGTCATAAACTGTGATTTTTAACAACTTTGGTATATGTTATAAAAACTTTATCTTAAAGAAAATGAGAACAAGCTACCTTTTTCCTATTTCATTATGAATACAATTTCATCTGCTATTTGAATTGTTAGTTAGTGTTTAATAATAGTAGATACAATATTATATTTTAGTTTTTAACAATTACAATAACCAAGTATTATTTGTTGTCTAATAGTTTGTATTAGCTAATACATCTCCCCTGTCAAATCTTTGTTGATATAAGGGTAATATTGAAAATTTTCTGCCAAAGTAATTTATACATTCCAGAATTTGGACACCATTGTGTTTAAAGTGGTTCATAGTTCCTTGTTCATCAAGAATCATTTGTTATATATAATTCATGATGCCATAATATTTTTAAGATATCATTTGTCTGTTTTAATTCAATTTTGAAGATTTATTTTATTAGGGTGATACAGAAAGAATGGAATGAGAATGAGCAACTTTATAAGGTTTTATTTTATAAGTAAATTGATTGATTAGTTAGTTATTAGTAAAATGTGTTGAATTTTAACTAATTATTTTTTAAAACTGATATTTTACAGTTTGTCATACATTCTTAATTACATGGAAAAAGCACATGTCTTTATAATGCACAATCATAATACTTCACCCATGTTCATAATGTTATGTGTTAAAAATGAACTCAAGCAATTCATTAGTGTTTTATACATCTAAAAAATCATAGTTCTTGTATTTTTTTAGATTTTCATTGTTGTAAAATATGAAGTCATGATCTTATTTGAAATAATTTATAACTGGGTTTGTTTTCACATTATTTTAATTTTCGTTAATTTATTCAATCCAGCATTTTTTTTATTTGAGTAATAATTGTATTAACATTTCAGTAATTGTTACTATTTAAATAATTTGATATAAGACATTTCATGTTGTTTTTGTTTAGCAAATAATTTTAATTTAATTTGCCATTCTTTTTAAAATTAATGTTTTTATGTATGATAGGAGGCATAAAAACCTGTTAGTTTATCCCAACTTTCTAATTAATTTTGTATAATTATTCTGTAAACAACACGTAATTCTACTTTATTTTCTATAGAGAAAAGTTTTTCATTTCTATTTTTAGTAATTATCCGTCCATTTTTATCCAATTTTTATTTTTAAATCTTTTACACTTAATATTGTATTATACATATTTAGAAATTTGTTATTCTTCATGAAATAAAATTGTACTTAGAAGGTAATTTGAGAAGAAACTAGAAATTGGTGAAGAATTGTTTTAATTTTGTTAAGCATTTTTTGTTTATATGTTGTTGTAACAGTTTTCTTTAATAAAATAATTGAAAAGAATAAGTATTTGAATGTTAATTTGGCAGTCTTTCTTTTATTTATTCTGAGGAAGTATCCTAATTTCTATAACATATTTCTTTAAAAAATCAATTACATTAGTTATTCATATTCATAGTAGTTAAAGTCACCTACTTTAGTGGTAAAAATGATTACTCTTTGTTACTATTTCACTACTTGCAGAAGAAAATACTTAAATTTAAAAAACAGAAAAAATGTTTTTAAATTTATTTTTTGCAAACAGTTATGTGTCATAATATGAATAAGTAGCTTAATTAAATAATGAAAAAAGAAAAAGTAATAAAATGCAAATGAACACTGATGAACTTTAATGATTTCCCTATATGGTTGATTGACTAATAAAAAAAAAAAGAGTTGAATGTTTTTTATGCCTTCTAAAATTAAAATTTAAAAAATATGGAATAATTTTTGTATTATAAGTTGTTGGGGTAAATGAACTATAAAATTTTTAATTACTCTTTATGATAATGAAAAGTTTTATTTAGTCATATTTTTCTTGTATTCATGTAATGGGAAGTATATTTTGATAAATGAAAATAACACATAGCCACACTTTTAATAATTAAAAATAAAATCTATTAAGAAATTACTTTTCTCAAAGTTTGTTACATGCTGGAAAGGTATTTCTGATTTCAAGTTATAAAGCATTAGCTACTGTGATTCTACCCACAATCACATATCAGAAATGCTATTCTCTTTACACTTAGGAAATCAGTGTTCAAAATGAAAAAGCATAAAGAAATCTATCTAATATTACATTGCTCGAAAAAAATAATTTTTAAAAATAAGATCATCTGTGTTTTCTATTAATTAATATGGACAAAAAAAAAATGATTTTTTTATTTTATTCAAATTATGAATAAAAATAATAATCAATTTGCAATTTTTTTATAAGAATCGTAGTTGTTACTAATTAATTAAATTTGTTGTTAATTATAATTTATTCAGTAATTAGTAATAACTTTGATTTTAGTAATTTATTTTTTGTTCCGATTTCATTCCAAGAAGATTTTGTATGATATACCAGTAGATATGACTTGATGTTGCCCAACTTCAATAAAACTGGTTTATAATACTACTTTTTAATTTGGTAAATTTAATTCAGGAAAAATTGCAAAGTAAATTTAGAGATATTATCTCAAAAATAAAGTTTATTTGAATAATGCTTAAAACGAACATAATTTGAAAGATCTCGCATATAATATATCTCTTTAATTAAATAATTTACTACAGCAATGCATATGAAAGCAGATAATTTTTTTTAAATAATAAAAGTAGAAATGTATAATTTCATTTTATAATTAACTGAATTTCAAAAGTTTTAATTTATTTAACTAAAAAAAGGTCTTATTGTAATTTTTCATAATGCCTCAAATAATAATTCCTAAAAAAGAATTGGATTTCACTTTTATATTATCTACATCATTAATTCTAATTCATTTTATATGCAGATGTTTTTTTTTTTTTTTTTTATATTAACAAGGAATAGTGTTTGTTCACTTAAAAGAAAAAAAAAAAAAAAAAATTTCATTGTTTTTTTTTTTTCTGGAAATGCAGCCTCCTCAAATTTTTCATGCAGCATTTTATGTTTGCCATTCTATTGTTTCTCTTGTAATTCATCATATAGAATAGTTATTTTCTTCCAGTAAAAACATTTAATTGAATTTTCTGTTCTAATAGAATAATTTGTTTAATCGAGTTTCTGTAATTATGAATAATTTTTCAGGATATCGTGCATAAAATTTAAAAAGAAACATACATTTTTCAGACGATAAACATATATACACTGGTCGAAAATGAAATCTCAGCACCAAGAACAGATTAATTTAGAGCAGGAGTGGCCAACTCTGCATGCGGCTCGCCTTAAATATTTTTCCAGCCCGTGAGATTTATCACATTTTAACAAAATATATTTATTTTACAATGTCCAAAGTAGTGAAAACCAATGTATCAAAAAAAAAAAAAAAAATACGTATGTAGTATCCATATATTCAAAAATTAACTGTCGAAAGTTTGAGAAAAAATTAACTTATTTTAAAATAATATTTTGCGAATATATGATAGATATCGCTTGTTTTCATGAGTGTACATCATGAATTCGCAGAATAATTAAATTATATTCTGCTAACTCATGATGCGCACGCATCTTGAAACATCTAATATAACAGGTTCTATGTTTCACTTTAAGTGACCATCCCTAGATACGCACAGTTGATTGTTGATAGCAGAGCAAACCAGACTATTAGTTCAAGTTAACTCTTTTGATTCAACTTACACCTGCGAACCTTTTTTTCTAAAATGAAATGGACCAGGCTCAAACATAACGGACGCTAACCTGCAACACCCATTACGATGTGCAAATACCCAAATTGAGATCGATGTATTAAAGCTAAGTGAAAGAGTGGAAAATAAATATTTTTTAATGATTTCATTTATACATATATTGTATATTACATTTTGAGTGTTATTTATTTCTTTACAATATGCGTTTAGCATCATTATTATTATATTATCTATGTTTACATGTAAGAATAATAGCAAACACAATAATAATAACTCCCTATGTTTCAATTTTTCACTACAAAAAATGTCTGTAGTGTGTCTAAATCTAATGTGGGGATATATAATTTTATATGCCGCCCGCGGAGCTATGATATATTTCCAAAGTGGCCTGCAATAACATTTGGGTTGGCCACCCATGGTTTAGAGGAATGAAATTTTGGCAAAGCAATCTTCTGGATAACATTTATTTAATTCAAGTCACAGGTTAAAGCATGCAAGAGAAGAACCATTTCAAATTGCCATTGATAGCCGCTGTAGTCTCCACGAATTTGAATGCAAACGTGTATGAATTCTGCCGCAAGTGAGATGCAGTTCCATGCCTGTTGCACTTGTTTAGTTAAATCAGCAAAACTTCTTGGCGGTTGTGAATGACGCTGAATTTGTATTTGGAATGATGCCACATAAGTGCTCGATGGGGAAAGATCTGGTGATCTCTCAGGCTAAGGCAACATTTCGACACTCTGTAGATCACGTTAGGTGATAATAGTGGTATCATTATAAGAGTTATCCTGTTGGAATACGCCTCTAAAATAGCAGCGCACATAACTCGCGTTTTCATTGAACTGCAACACTCGAATACTTAATTTTTAAACATTTTAAAACTCATTTACCTTGGCAATTATTGAGACATGCGCCTTACTGGTTTAACTTATTGACATTCTAATCATAACCAAAGTGTATTATTATTGTAAATCAAATTGATGACAGACAGATCCTGACTTTTAATAGCTACGTTTGTTAGTATTTCTGACAACTAAAATTTAAAATATTGGGAGGTCCATTTTTTCCCCCTTGAATATATATTTTGTATTATCTTGTAGACAATCAAATTTCATGAAAAAATTAGTTATTCTTAAATTACATATAAACAGCTTTTCTTATAGTAAAAGTGAAGTTTTTCACCCATCGAGCAAATATGTGACATCATTCCAAATACAAATCCAGCGTCATTCACAACCATCACGAACTTTTGCTGATTTGACTAACCAAGTGCAAACAGCATAGAACTATCTCACTTGCTGCACAATTCATGCACGTTTGCATTCAAAGTCGTGGCGACTACAGTGACTATTAATGTTACCACCATTTCACATTTGAAGTTTGAAACTGTTAGTTCATTGATTCTCCAGAATCCTCTTTATTCGCATACATATACCCATTGTTGAAGCACATAGAGTGTTTCGAAATTTCACCTAAAAAACTTAAAGAAGATTTTTAAAACAGATAAGAATTAGAATCATATATGATAGATGACTGGAAATGGCACCGGCAGGAGATACAAAAGCAGCGCACGCAAATAAAGCAGAACAATAATAGGTACAAACAAAAGACATTGTGGCTGAGTGTTCGAAATTTTGCACATTAGCATTGATGGAACGCTTGATATCGACTGTCAGAAATTTTCAAGGATACCAAGTGTTTCCAGCATCATATCAACAGATAAATGATTCTTACCACTAGGTTGGTGTCAAACTCAGTTTCATAAACAATGCTTTTAAACTCTTGAGAAATCAGTATCAAATGATCGAGGGAATGCCGAGCATAATCCACTGATTACTAAATATTCGCCTCTAATAAACATATTATGTACAGAGACTGACTCCCATCATAATGAAAAAGCAATCAGCGACGTACTTAGGCGGTAGCAGTGTTGGGCAATTCTGTAAAAGCCTCCCTGAAGAATGGTGGCCTATTTATGACTTTCCATTTGGCGTGTCCATTTGAATGCGTGAGCTGCGAGCATTGCTCACGAGACTCGCCAAACCAGATTATTTCAGTATCGACGAAAACGCAAAACACGCAGAAGCGTTTGCTAGCTGTAAGGAAAACAAAATTTCCAATCCAGGTAGTGTTGGTGTTTGGTTACGCATCAAAAAATTTACAACCTTCCAAAAGACGTTCAAGTTAGCATATAATGGAGTTTCTGTACTTAGCCTAGTTGGAAATTATTATAATTCTACAAATATGGTAGATCAATAGATAGGTATGATAGTAATTGGTGATAAGTAATATTGATGAAAAATTTCGGGAAGTTCGACAATTACAGCAAGGCTGTCAAATTTATTGCCAGACATTTGGATTCGCGATCCTTATCACTAATAACATTAAAGGGACAATGTAGTTTAATTATTAATAGCAATGTATGTATAATTATAATTTTAAAATCATGCTATTTAATATTAGAGGTTAGTTTATACTCGTAGAAATCCCTCGTGGATTAGGTTGGTGTGGTTTGTCGCTCTATGGTCATTTGTTTTCGCACACTTTAAGCTAATTAGACCGGAACCTACAGTTTAATGTGGATTCGGAACCGCTAACAAAACCACCGCCAGATTTTGAACCTGAGGCACCAAAGTGCTAGCCAATTGGCCACCAGGCAGCTACGTTACCGGTCAAAAACTATTCTGTGTTTCATTTTGTAACTTCTTTCTTAAGTAAACAATTATTATACTGTACTTAAAATAATTACCTTATTCAAATTGCCCGCGAACAACATCATAAAAAGATAAGAGGAAATCATTTTCCCAATTATAATAAAAAGATACCGAAATCAATTTATTTATTCAAAAGCACTTTTAATACGCAGATGTTTCAGTAAAAAAATTTTATATTATCCATTTTTGTTCTACTATTCAGCATCTATTTAACATGTGACACGGAAATGCTTTTACATTCTACTTATTCTCACATCAAAAGACTTTTTTCATCTAGAATAAGAATAGACAAACAAAAAAAAAAAAATGTTCTTTTTTTTTACCCACAAAAATATCGCTCTGAAATTTCCTTCATCCCCGACTTTTGCTAAAACAACAGTTGACACTCAATGGCTTTTTAGATGGCGTGACATTTGGCCGCTTCGCATTAGTCCATTCTTTTCCGAGGTTATTACCACGTAAAAATGGATTCGCCATGCCGCTTCTGGAAAAATGGTTCTCTTCTTCGAACGTTTCAGAACAGGAAATCGTTCTTAACGGCCGTTTCCTTTTGTTCTTTTATTTCGCGATCTGTCACAAACTAATTCGAACCGACAGTTCACTTGTCTTGAGAGGAAGGCTTTTTTTTTTTCATTCCTAAATAGTTGAAAAAAAGAATCATGATCTGTCAATGACTCAATTATAGGAAAGAGGATAACTTTTTCCTTTCATTTGCTTCTATTCTATTCCTTATTTTTTTTATCTTTCCTTATTTTCTATTTCACCTGAAGCAAACCTGTAGCACTTAGGTGTTCTTAAAAAAACTTGTACAGTACTGAAAGAGAGAAGGCGGAATTTAAAATGATGGCATTGTAAATTGTGGTTTTTGTAGAACCAAACATGTTTTAACAAGTTTTTTTTTTTTATTTATCCTAATATGTTCAATTTTAATTAATAGAGGAAACACACTTAAGGTTTATACACTAATATATATATTATTAAGAGTTATACACACTTAGGTACTCCAGCTTAAAAAAATCTCTTAAAACCTATTTAAGATTCCTCATTTATAAAGTTTTAGAACTTCATTAATAGGGTGTTAGTTTGTTATAATAAAATGAATATTTTAATATCATGACATTTGCTTTGAAGTGAAAAAATTGAACAATTATTAAATATTGTAAATGCTGTCATAGAAATTATAATTGAAAAATTTGTTTTATTACCAAAACTAAGAAACATGAATAGAAATGTTTTTAATTACTTTCTAAGAGACTATTAGTTTTTTTATGGAATAAGGAAGATATATGCAAAATTTCAAATATATTGGAAACACACTGACCATGCATTAATCAGTACTGATTGACTACCATGATTAGCAATATCTAGTGCCATATTGCGAGATAAAAATTGCAAAAAGGCTTTGTATAATATATTTAATGTTGCAACACAAGTAGATTTAATTTCCTGTCAGAAATCGCTTATGATAATTACTGATGGTATTTGCCGTGTGACATCACAAGTCAACAAAATCATCAATCACAGAAAAACTGAAGTATATATTATATCAAGAGTAGCGTCGGACATGTAGTGTAACGTATAGTCGTGTCATATTCTGTTGACAGTAGGTGCCAAGTATTAAAACGAGTAGAGACTTTAATATATTGTTAATGTAACTCAGTTTAATGTATCAAAAGTGATCGGGACTAAGATCTAACCTCAATTCATACATTAATTCTAAGTACTGGACTAATATAAAGACGCATAATACATTATACCATGCACTGTCCTAGGAAAGATCCATATGAACATATGTCCCTCACAATGTATGCAAAGGAGGAAAATAGTGGATTGATGTCAATATGGTAATTCCAAATGCATTATGAAATACACCATTATAGGCATAGTCGTTTGTCTTATACCATTGAAGGTAGACAATGGTATAACACAGCATATATAGTACACACACACATATATATATAGTAATATAGCATATAATATAACACTGGTATAACACAGCAATAGTTATTGCTTAGATAATCAATAAATCTTCAAGACAACAAGTCATTGCACATGTAGACATTTGTTATTATACCGTGCACCATATTTTTAACGCTAAAATGTTTGATGTGGCTGTATGGCTGATACTCGTCATGCTCATTGGTTGTTTCCCTCTTAGCATAGATGTGATTCAAATCGAATAACAGTTTAGTGGTAAAATAATACACATGTACGCCAGCTACCCCAACTTTACTGTACTATACTACCGCAATCATATTCGCTGCTCTAGGGTGGTAGTATTTTTCGTGCGTTACAATGCTAATTAATATTTTCATGTCATACCATGCTCTATGATCCTTGAAAATTTCGCGTTTGTCATATGCTTTCTTTCATTGTGAAGTTAAAATTTTACTGGCCAGCAATGTAATTTATAATTTAAATGCTTGAAATAACCTTAACTTGTTGGCAAATTGTCAAAACATTCTGATAAATGGAATGTTTATAATGATTTTGAAGCGAGTGGTTTATTAAGAGCAAATTCCTACTTGTTTTTTTAAACTTTATATTTTTTTTTATTTATTTGCAAAAAAAAATACTCATAATAATCGAATAATCTACTAATAAATATTACAACATGTTTAATCATAAAAAATAAGCAACCAGCCTTGTCAGTTTAAGACTTATTCTATACTGAAATATTTATCTTTAGAAAATTAGAATGCTTTATTGAACTGACAACTTATTATGTGACTGAATAAATTGAACATTAAAGCCTTTAATGAGCTTCTTATTGCAATATGTGATGTTGATAACTCTAAGAAATGTACTGTCTTATAAAATTTAATGATGATAATAATACTTAGCTGATTTAATTTATTTCATAAAATAGAAATATTTACTCAATAAACGAAGTCATTATGGCTTAAGATGGTGTCTATCAAAAAAGGAATAACAATAACAATAACAAGTAAAAACTAAAATGAATATTTTCTTATGCATTTTTTAAAATGTATGTTTTCTTCTAAAATGAATATATATCTAATGAATATTTCTAATCTAAACTGAATGTTTTCTTTAAACTTATTAGATCTTAGATGATGCCATTTGTTTCTATGTAATTTTTTATTATTTTTTTTATGATATCTTGTCCTGTAAACTTTCCATTAGAAATTAAAAAAAAAAATATTAAATCATATATTAGATCTTACATTTTCTTCAATACTGGCCTTTATTTTATAAAATAATAATAATAATAAAGCTCCAACAAACTAATCTTAATAACATTGGGGGAGGGGGAAGGTAAGAACAAAAATTTACATTTCATTTTTTATACGATTTTAACAATTTCTACTTATCAACAAGAACAACAGAAAACGCTTCTAAATCAAATCAATAGCTATTTGCGTTCTTTACGTCTTCTGGCACGATGATTTCTAGAGGGGGGGGGGGGAGTAGTGAAGAATAAAAAAAAAGAGGCGCGAAGATCCCCTCCCCTTTGGCAGTTAAAGAACCAATTTTCAATCGGAATACATTTTCTCTTTCCACACGCCATGTCTTCCCCTCCCCCGCCCCCAGGTAAAATATCTTCAAAGGGAAGGAAAAGGGGGAGGGTCGGCACTCGATACGTGACTTGAAAAATTCTCGATTCGTAAGCAAGAGTCTTTTACGTGTTCAAACTCGGACTGGCATGGAGCCATTCGCGTGAAATAAAATGCGGCCCACCTAACATTAGAGGAGATGGTAATGTCCTTTTCTTAACGGAAATTTGACTCGCGATGTGGGCTTTTTTATGCAAGGGTGTCTATTGAAGAAACATTAGAACGGATTGACTAGTATGCGTATTACCGAGATGATTTTTTTATTCATAACATGCGCCTGTTTTTGATAAAGTATAATGTTGATGTATTTTAGAGTTGAAGAGAATGTATTTTGGGCGATCGTTATTCAGTTATGATTTTATATGCGTTTATTTGGAATGATAATGATAGTTGACGATAGTTTGGAATTATAGTGAATTTCAAAACTTGTTTCTTTAGCACTGATCGCTTTCTTAAATCATTAAAATAATAATATAACCCTTTCTTAAATCATTGAAATAATATAATATTATTTGTTCTATAATTTATATTTGTAAAAAGGTCTTCCTTAATTCGTTATAAATTAGAAGTATTATTGTGCTTTTATGTAATTTATATATCAACGTTTTTAATATAAATGGGTCTGTATAGAATTTTTGTAAATCTAAACAAATACAACCATATAGATTATAAAACGACGATTTGTAAGGTTGATGGAGAGCTTTGGTTGCATAACAACCTATATATCTTGCTTTGTGGGGATGCAATGTAGACCTACTTCCTAGTGCACCCTGGCCAACGTTCTATACGGCTAAGTGTCTACAGTTTTCGGCATGAGCTGCTATCCTAACTCGTCCTGTTGGCCTGCATGTATTGCAATGGAATGTTGGTGGCTTGCCTCAATAAAAAAAAAAAAAGAACTGATCTAATGAACATCTACATCGCATTGGGGTTTTGACGAATCAAACTGCCTTCTTTGTGATTTGGGTAATGAACCGAACTCATTTAATGGAACTTCATGGCGAATCGAGACGAAATACTGGCAAGCTGGAAAACTCTTAAGGCAATGACTTCGGTCAACTTTGTTGAACTCTTTTGTTTGCATTTTCTTCCTTATTTTGTATTTTTCCCATTTTTGCTTTGCCATTGGAAATGAAAAAAAAAAAATCACCTGCTTTGTTATTGAGAGAAGTTTATTATGCTTTGTCCATTGATTAAATAAAAAAAAGGAGTAAGGTTTACATATATAAATATATATACATTTTTTTTATATTATTATTTTTGTATAAGGAGAATAAAAGTTTAAAAGAGAGGGGGAAAAAAAAAAAAAGGTAATAAAAAATAATTGAAGAGGAAATCAAAATAGAAGAAATAAAGAAAGAAAAAATTAAAAAGCATCAAATTATTGTAAAAAGGCTAAGTTCAAAAGGAACATAAATGACGATAATACAAAATTTGATAAAATAAAATGAAAATAGTTCAGTCAAGCTCAATTGGAGCATTAACAGCGGCTGAGAATTGGGAGAAAGAATACTTTGACCAGACAGAGGGTAATATAGATCATAAAAAAGATGTGCTTTCATATAGAAGTTTCTTGCGAATAATTCGTACTAATACTCGTTCCGTAAGAATAATTTTATATTTATGTATCAAAATTTATTAAAGAAAGGGTCTACATGTTTTTATTAAATAGGTTCTGTAAACAATTGTTTGTAAATCTAAACAAACAAGACCATATAGATCATAAAAAGTGAAAAAAATGTGCTTTTACATGATTCCTTACGAATGATTCGTACTAATACTCGTTCCTTGTCAATAATTTATATTTAGGTATCAAAATTTTTGATAGAAATGGGTCTACATGATTTACTTAAATAGGTTCTGTACATAATTTTTTGTAAATCTAAACAAATAAAACCACATAGATCATAAAAGGTGAAAAAAAATTGTGCTTTTATATGGAAGTACCTTACGAATAATTCGTACTAATACTCGTTCTTACCAATAATTTTATATTTATGTATCAACATTTAAAAAAAAAAATGGATCTACATGATTTATTTAAACATGGTTTTTATACAGAATTTTTGTAAACCTGAACAAACAAAACCACATAGATCATAAAAAAAAGTGAAAAAAATGTGCTTTTATATGGAGTTCCTTACGAATAATTTGTACGTACACTCGTTCCTTACGAATGATTTTTGATTTATGTATCAGTATTTATAAAAAAAAAAATGGGTCTACATGTTTTTTGTTAAATAGGTTCTGTACAGAATGTTTTGTAAATCTTAATCATATAGATCATGAAACGCCAAAACAAAATATGCTTTTGTATGGAAGCTCCTTATGAATAATTTACTAAGTTACAAATATTCCACATATATTATATAAAACAAATATATTTATTAACACAAATAGGTCTACGTGAAAGATGGAAAATGATCCTATAAGGCCAGTCACGGTACAAAATATTCTGATTCTGTTTAACTCTATTATTGACATGGGATTTGAACACAGGATCAGTTTCTATCTTTATACGATATTATATTATTTGAATGGTATACCATTCAAATAATATAATATCATACTCACTATATACTTTAATAACTCACTTATTTGCAAAATAGATAAACTCCTACTACGTTTTTAAATCCCTAGAAAATAAATTCAAATAAGCATTGTAGAATACATTATTATAAAAGAAGATTACTGTTCTTTACGAACAATTCTTACTAAATAAAAATATTCTACAAACAATTCTATAAGAATCTTATAGAATATATGTTGTATTATTATTAGATTTTTAAAACAACAAATAATTACATAAATTAATTATTATTCCTAAACTAATTTAGGAATAATCTTTTATTACAAATTTTGCATAATTACAGAAGTTAATCGGTTTGGTACGAATAATCAGTATTAAATTTTTAAAAAGCTAATGTTATATTATTTATAAAAATTTTTAGAAATTTAACGCAGGTAAAAAAATTTATTTTAGCCTGTTCTGATTTCAATAACTAGCTAAGTAACTAACTCCCAGGCACTGCAGAATAGGGGTGGTACAGGATAAGGTATAAAAGGGTTTCTTTTACAGGATAGGGTTATCAGCCCTACGCTCTGCAGTAGACTGGGACCTACTGTTAGTATTTTAGACTGAGGCCTACGGTTAGTATAATAGATTGGAACCTACTGTTTAAAAAGAGGATTCGAACTACTACAAACACTCATGGCAACTCCGGGACTCGAACCCGAAAGATCATCATAAATGTTCTCTTAATTAGATGCATTCAGATCCCGTTATCGTGAGTTACTTGTAGTTTTATAGAAATTTTATCCTCAATAAAAAAGTTTCAACAAATCTAAGAAAATTGATTTTTTTTTCTCCCAATAGTTCTGTTTCTAAGATACATTGATTTGGTTTGGTTTGTTGTTCTACGGTCAATTTTTGCACACTTTAGGCTAATTAGACCAGGACCTACAGTTAAACGTGAATTCGAATAACTAACAAACACCCATACAACCCCTAGGATTCCAACCTGAACTTTGTGGTACCAAAGGCCAGGGCCAGCCAATTGGCCATCATGCCGCCTAAAATGCATTGAAGGGTAGCGTGCTTTTTTTCAGAAAAATTGCTTATCAACTATATTTTTTTCAATTTCTTCTATTAGCTCACACTCTTCCTATATATATCTTGTTAAAATTTTCAATCGTTAATAAAATACTTTTTTTATTCATCCACTCAAGTTCAAATACATTTTTTAACTTGTAGTGGATGACACTTGATGTTAATACAGTTTTTCAAATATTAATTCAGAAATTAAATTTAATTAATAATTTTAGTTTTTCGATTTAAGTTGCATGTATCTACCAATAGATGGCCCCAAAGATATACTTAAAAAAAATGAATGAATATTATTTATAAAGGACTTTCTGCAATATAGAGAAAAAAAAAAAAAGTAGGAATTGACTTTAAAAATTTTTTTATATTACTTGTTTTTAATATCTAACAATGAATCTTCATTAAAATAGTATTTACATTGCATTAGGGATTTTGACCCTTTTAATTTCACCCAATGCATTTAAAATTTATTGACATTTGTGTCGATAGAATTCTCTAATGACTTAAATGAAAAAAAGTCTTGATAAGTCATCGGACCACAGTATATCATTTCGAAGAATTTAATTGCAACAAATTTTGTACAAAAAAAAAAAAAAAATATTCTAATACTCTATATTTGGATAAGAGAAATTGTACTAATGGCTAATATCTTTCGGGCAAGAAAAATTCAACTCAGAAATTTAATAAAAGGAAAGAATAAATTTTCTTGTCAAGCTCTTGTCACATAAATGTTTGCAAAAAAACTAATAATTTAATGGATGTAAATTAAAAGTAGTACTTTTTTTCTATACCTGGTTTTAGATGCTTAGAATATACTCGATACTACTTGATAGCAAATTCTTTTCAACGGACATAATATAAAATCTGAATGCATTTTTATGCCAAAAAAAAAAAAAACAAAAACAATTAACTATGGTACTATCAATCATATTGTCGGTATCTAGTTTTTATATAATAGAATAACAATATAACATATAATAACTCTTTGTTAAAATATATCATGATCTTTTTTGAAAAAGCCTTTTGTTAATTGAATTTACCAGATTATTAATTTGACCAAATCGCAAAATAGGGGCCGTTGGAATTTGGCAACTTTTTTGTGGAGCCAGCTGGTTCCAAATGTGGTAATCCGGGTTTCTTGTATGTTTGCAATTCACTTAACTTCCAACCGCAACCCGTCACTTGGCGTACTTTAGCGAAAATATTTTTTGATGCCAAATCTCAGCGGCCCTTATTCTGCGATTTTACGGATATTTATTAATTTTTTTTTTATAATTTCTTTTCAAAAAAGATTTTTATATAATTTTCATTTATTAATGTAAATATATTCCTTATTTAATGTATGTAAATTTAACTTCTTTTTTTTTTATGTGTGTATTGGGACTTCACTTATATTGCTGTTATATAAATAGTTAGGTAGATACATGAAATAATTATTCTTCGTTTGTAATGGATAAATTATCAATAAGAACCTTTCTTATCATGTTTTTAGGTATTACCAATACTTTTATTTAATCTTTCAAATAATAGATCTTCCAATTTATCTATATGAATAAATAAATTAAATTATTTGCAATCACTCGATTTCTGTTATTTAAGATTGAGTAGTTGATAACAACATATTATATACAATTAAAGTCTATTTAATTTTAGATAATGCTAGAAAATTGCTATTTAATTGCACAAAAATCTTCAATACTTTTATGAAACATTCATTACTCTTGTAACTTTTTATGAAACCTTTTACGTTTAGCGTATGAACAAATAAACAATTTCGTTGCTTAGAAACCAGTTACACAGCTTGCTCTAATGAACGTGAAGAAAAGAAAATGTGTCTGTTACGAAATAATGATCACAAAAGAGATAGATTGATCGCGTACATTTAGCGGTTTATGAATAGGAGGGAAAATCGCCATAAAACTGAACCATGTCTATCAATATTTACTAAATTATGAATCATAATTATATTAGAAACCGTTACTTAAAAATGAGGTTTAGCAAAAAAGGGGTACAATAAATTCACAATATCTAAAAAAATGAATTTTCTAATTCGTTTTATTTAGACATTATAGAGAATAATTTATATAAATTATGTATAAATCATCAGTTGCTTTTGAGGCTAATTTTTTTCATTAAAAGCATATTCATATCTATAAAATCTAATGTAATCTACACTGAAGTGACAAAAGTCATGGGATAGCAATATGCAAATTTTCAGATGGCAGTAGCATCGCGTAGAACAGGTATAAATGCGCAGTGCTTTCGCAAAGCTTTCATTTCTGTTTAAGTTATTCATGTGAAGAGGTTTTGACGTGATGATGACCGCACGACGGGAATTAACAGACTTTGAACGCGGAATGCTAGTTGGAGCTAGACGCATGGGTCATGCCATTTTGGAAATCGTTGGGAATTCAACATTCCCAGATCCACTGTGTCAAGAGTGTGCCGAGTATGAAATTTCAGGCATAACATCCCACCATGGACAGCGCAGTGGTCGACCGCCTGCACTTAACGACCGAGACCGGCGACGTCTGCAAAGAGTCGTAAATTCTAACAGACAAGCAACATTGCGTCAAATAACCGCAGAAATCAATGTGGGACGTACAAGGGACTTACGGAGAAATTTGGCTTTCTTGGGCTATTCCAGCAGAAGACCGACTCGAGTGCCTTTACTGACAGAACGACATCGCTTACAGCGGCTCTCGTGGGCACGTGAGCATATCGGTTGGTCCCTAGATGAATGGAAAACCGGGGCCTGGTCCGATGAGTCACGATTTCAGTTGGTAAGAGCTGATGGTAGGGTTCGAGTGTGGCGCAGACCCCACGAAGCCATGGACCCAAACTGTCAGCAAGGCACTGTTCAAGCTGGTGGTGGCTCCGTAATGGTGTGGGCTGTTTTTTCATGGCATGGACTTGGTCCTCCGGTGCGACTGGACCGAACATTGACTGAAATGCTTATGTTCAGCTACTTGGAGATCACTTGCAGCCATTCATGGACTTCATGTACCCAAACAACGATGGTATTTTTATGGATGACAATGCGCCATGTCACCGGGCCACAACTGTTCGCGATTGGTTTGAAGAACATTCTGGACAATTCCAACGAATGATCTGGCCACCTAGATCGCCCGACATGAATCCCATCGAGCATTTATGAGACATCATCGAGAGGTCTGTTCGCGCCCAAAATAACCCGACCGAAAATGAGTCTCTTTTGATAAGATATACTATTAAGATCTATGATCAAAATTATGAAAGACAAAAGCTATTTGGTCAATGTAAAAAAATATTGAGCTTTAAAAAGTGATTGTAGTGTAGCATATTTTTTTGATTTTCCTTACAAATCCTTGCGAAATTGGTTAACAAGTAGTCCATTCGGCCAACTATTTCCAAACGACATAATATCAAAAAAGGTATTTTAGCCGATGGATTCCATTCCCAACTCCATTTATGATCAAAATTATGAAAGACAAAAGTTGGTCATAGTAAATAAATATTGAGCCCAAAGTGATTGTAGCGTAATATATGTTTATATACGACAAGAGTTTTATGGTGATTTTCTGGACAAGTCCTTTGCGAAATTAGTTGACAAGTACTCCATTTAGACGTTACCTATTTCCAAATATTTAATTAAGTTGAGAACACTCACCGCACATGATACCAAAATGGCTTTAGTATTCACGCCCAAACTTGTCATATTTTACCATAAACCTGATCGAAAATGATTCTCTTTGATAAGATATACAATGAAGATCTTATGATCAAAATTAGAAAGATCAAAAAGTTGATCATTCTAAATAAATACTGAGCTTAAAGTGATTCTAGCGTAAATATATGTTTCTTATAAAAATTATTCGCCGGTTTGTTTTGCGAAATTGATTGACAAGTAGTCCATTTGGAACAGTAACTATTTCCAAAAAGACTTGATATCAAAAAGGTATTTTAGTCGATGATTTCATTCCCAACTTGTCGTATTTCCCATAAACCTGACCGAAAATGATCCTCTGAGTCAGTAAGATGAGATCATGATCAAAATATGAACGACTAAAAGTTGGTCACTGCAACAAATATTGAGCTAGCGATTTTAACGTAACATATTTCTTACTGATTTACCGTACAAATCCCGCGAAATTGGTTGACAAAGTAGTCCATTTGGAACAACTAACTATTTCCAAAGACATGATATCAAAAGGTATTTTTACTCGATGGATTCTCATTCCAACTTGTATTTCCCATAAACCTGACCGAAAACGATTCTAAGTCATAAAGCTGTAACTTTTTTCAAGCTATTTCATTTCGGCATTGGCCTTCGTAAGGGAAAAAGTTCAGTTGTACAATAGCAATATAGAAAGTTAGGCTTTAGACTGTCGCTAATATAAAACGTGTGCCACGGTTTTAATGAAAATGGTCCTCTATCCACACGCCGATCACGTCTAGTCGTTTGAACGCGTAGCAGCTGCAAAGTGTCGCTCAAAATCGCTTCATATAGACAAAATTCGTAGTTGATTCGCTTCGAAATTTCCCAATACTTGGCTTCGATGTGAGTCGCCGGTGCTGTGGAATATTAATGGATTCCATAAAAGAATTTTATAATTTTGCGAACCCTTTATGCTTCCTGGGGACTTCTATTTGTATTCTTCAAACGCGCAGGGAGAGCCTGCTTTATTTGTGGAAAAATATAGGAGTAGACTTATATCCTCTTTTATTTGCATTACTTGTTGTAACATACTAGATATTCCTGCGGTAAGGTGTTCTGCAAAAAATAGATCTGAAGCAATCTTTTTTAGATAAGTCTTGTAGAAATTGTTTTGGCGTTTCACAATTTTTTGAGGGCGTCATATTTTCGCTGAAGTTCCTGTTGGGCGACAATTTATAGCTGATAATAATAATAATTATCGTAAGTAACTTGTACTTTTATATAATTTTGTTTGTTAAAATGATATAATCTAGAATATCACCTTTTGAAGTGAACCACTTATTAAAGTTGCTTATAATTAATAAATTCTATTAATTTGTTATATTACACTAATAATAAATCTACTTCTACACCACATCACTTTACGCCTAGAGATGAGTTGCCCCTTTACAGTTTGGGAATGATGTGGGTGAGAAGTCTGATTGGTTCTGTGACGTTCTATGGTTATATGGAGATCGGGACTTACGATTTAAAGTAAGATTCTGAACCTCTACAAACATCGATGACACCGCCGGGATTCGAATTCTAAACCTGTGGTACGGAGCGCCAGAGCTCCAGTCGCATGGCCATCAGGCCTACTACTACAACATTACACTACACTACACTACATCACATCACTGTGCCTAGAGCTGAGTTACCCCTTTACAGTTCGGTAATGATGTGGGTGAGAAGAAGTCTGATTGGACTCTGTGACGTTCTACGGTGATATGAGACCGGGATCTACGGTTTAAAGTGAATTCTGAACCACTCCAAACATCCCTGGCACCGCTGGGATTCGAACCCGAAATCTGTGGTACCACTAATAATAAATCAATGGCTAAACAAAGTTTCCTTTATTATCATACAAATTAGTTTTATCGGATACTATTTATCATTTGAACAATCTTTTTTGCTATGGTCATTCCAAAAGTATTTTTAGCGATAATTTAGTGCATTTTCTTGTGTACTGAATATATTTTAATTTAAATAAATATTTAATATTATCGAATGAAGTTTAAAAACTTAATTAGTTGTAGGTTAAAAATATTAGTTAGTAGTTAATTAAAAAATGTTAAGAAATTAGATATAAAAAAAACTTAACTAGTTACGGAATCAAGATTTTATGTCATATAAATAACAATATTATTATATATATATCTAACTACCATGATCGATAAAAACCATTATCTTTAATTATCATACAAAAGACCATTTACATTATTTTTCCTGCGAAACCGAAGAAACATTTCCATCTTTCAAATGAAGCACCTCGCATTTAAGCAGGGAGCAATTTGATAGTTTTCCGCATGCTTGCGTCCTTTCGAATTCATTTCGGCAGCTAACTGTAATTAGAATGTCAAAACTAAACCGGGGCCATTACGGGCACAGTTATTCCCCCAAGTAGCTCACTGACCACGAGATTCGTTATCAAGGATATTTAAAGCGAGGCCGTATCGACCGCGAACTGGGAATAGGGGTGTGTAATGAGTGGTTGTTCGGCGAAGAAAATGGGTCTGTTCACATTTGTCAGTCTGCGGCCGCACCCCCCTCTCTGCCGTTGGAAGGATTGTTAACGTCCGCGGGATGATTCGTAGGTTGCACAAGGGGAGATGAATTCGTTTCTTTTTTCCCATTGTGTTCTTGATCGCTGCAATTACAATCACGGTCATTTCAGGGGAGGTGCAGAGAGTGATTGGCAAAGGGACTGGAACTGTGATGGTTATTTACTGATGATATTTTTCAGCCTTCAAACCATCAGACATTTTAGCCTTCAAACATTCAGATGAATGTCTTTTTATTTGGTGTGGTTAACAATAGAAAATACATGTTGTACATTTGTAAAAATCATCGATTTGGGTTAACAGTCAATTATTTTTTTTATTATTTTGACCCAGGTATTTAGATATCCCGGTGCAGCGTGCTACTTGTAGTATATTCATTATATTTAAAAAATATAACTGGTAATAATGCTTGGTGATTTCGATAGATTAATAGATTTTGGAGATTTTGATGGATTTGATAGATAACCGGTTTGATAGATTAACCGATTTTGGAGATTTTGATGCAATAGCGGTTTGATAGATTGACAGATTTTGATGCAATATCAGTTTTATGGATTAACAGATTTTGGAAGTTTTAATTCAATATCAGTTTGATAGATTAACAGATATTGGAAGATTTGTTTATTCCCCAAGCAGCTGACTGACCACGAGATTCGTTATCAAGGATATTTAAAGCGAGGCCGTTGCAAGTATCGACCACAACGGGGCACGAACTGCAAAAAGGGGTGTGTAATGAGTGGTTGTTCGGCGAAGAAAATGGGTCTGTTCATATTTGTCAGTTTGCAGGCGCACCCCCTCTCTGCTATTGAAAGGATTGTTAACGTCCGCGGGATGATTCGTAGGTTGCACAAGGTGGAGATGAATTCGTTTCTTTTTCCCATTGTGTTCTTGATCGCTGCAATTACAATTACGGTCATTTCCAAGGGGGTTGGAGACAGTGATTGGCAAAGGGACTGAAACGGTGATGGTTATTTACTGATGATGTTTTTCAGTAAAGCCTGCCTTGAAAACTCAGATGAATGTCTTTATTTGGTGTGGTGTTTTCTTTTGTAAAAAATCATTGATTTGTTAACAGTTATTTCTTTTAATTATTTTCACTTATATATTTATTTATATTTCTTTTAATTAATTCAGAGACCATGGTGTTGCTCTCTTTACAGTATATCCATTCTCTTTTTTTTAAAAAAAATTACCAGTTATATTTTTTTAATAATTGGAAATTTTGATAGATTAACAGATTTTGGAGATTTTGGTGCGATAGCAGTTTGATGGATTAATATATTTTGGAGATTTTGATGCAATAGCAGTTTGATAGATTGACAGATTTTGGAAATTTTTGATGCAGTATCTGTTTGATAGATTAACAGATTTTGGAGATTTTGATGCAATATCAGTTTAATATCTTAACAGATTTTTGGAGGTTTTGATGCAATATCTTGATAGATTAACAGATTGAGATTTTGATGCATTATCAGTTTAATATCTTAACAGATTTTTGGAGGTTTTGATGCAATATCTTGATTGATTAACAGATTTTGGAGATTTTGATGCATTATGCAGTTTGATATATTAACAGATTTTGGAGATTTTGATGAAAAAGAAAACATTCAAATATTAGAAGCATTTTGTACTTAATGTTTTCGAAATTGTTGCACATAACATTTTTTTTGTCAATAACCTGGTAAGCTGGATGAAGAATAAATCTATATTTCTACGTTATTTATTACATATTGCATTTTAAAATTAAGTTAAAGAAATTCTACATTATTTCTAAATACTACATTAACACGCAAATGCTTGTTTGGATCAATACATAGGCTAGTTTAATAAATGCTACGAATATTAAACAAAAATTAATAATAATGCATTTGGTTAATGACTTTTTGAGCTTCGCTATTACAAAAATCTAATCAAAGTGCTAAAATTCTTATTAAATTTTTGTAATATTACTCAATTATATCATTTATTTAATTATCATTTAATTTAACTTTTTTACTATATCCTTTATAACTTAATATAAATGCATTATTGTCGATGATTTTTTCTTTGTCATTTGCGTTTGTCAAAGGCAAGTTCAAATGAGTTCATTTTTTGTATTTGATAATTTCAGAAAAACAATTCGTTATGTCACGCATTCGAATATCAGTAGGCTTGTGCGAATATTAACGTAATTGTTAATTTAACTAAAGTTGACAACAATCAACGATCAACTAACGAAGAATTAATTGTTACTTTAGCAGTGGTGATAGACCTCAAGGCTAAATGACAGTAGGTTTAGAGTGAAATGAAGCATCGATGATTTAATGCTTTGGATAGCGAAAGATTTTTATAATTTAGCAATTATTTAACATTGTGTTTATAACCTCGGTGCTAAGCGCAGTGAGAAGTAGCACGAGTTTTACCAACGGTTTTATATTAGCAGTTGGTTTTTAACATCTTTAAAAATAGTTTCACTCTTTGATAGAGAAAAACTTGATTAGCGTATCCCCCCAGTGCTCCAAAGTTAAATTCAACTCCGCATTCGGGGCTACGTTATTATTTTAAACTCCTCATAAGTTAAGCATTTTTTAAAAAATGTGAGCATTCTTATTGAACATTTTCATCATTGTATAGTTAATATTTATATGTTGCTTTTTTGGCATTTTATTATCTTTTAAATGCTCTTGCATGATGAAATTATAGATACATATCACCATGAATATTTAGGAAATAAAAATTGCTCTAATCGTTTGAAAATGTGAAAGGTTGCGGTGTTATACATACAAGATGTGATATTATATAATACCCATATTTTATCTTAATTCTAATTCAGCAACTTTTATTAATATTACTGTAATTTTATAGACGGATCAGCAGGTCAATTTTTTATGCATAAATTTATGATTGCCATCTTTTTTCAGAAATAAATTTAAGGAAAATTTATTAACGAGTTTAAGATATAATATAAAAAATATAAATTAGAAATAAATGTATGAGCTTATACTGAATTCTACATTTTGTTATGCTTTTGATTATCTGTGGAGTATATCCAGGAAGATTCTATTTTTACAATACTTTGGATTTTGTTTACAGGGAAATTTGATACACTAAAAATTCGTAAAGATATTTATCTCGCTATAAATCTTTATGTACCATATGTAACCATTTTATAACTACTTTCTAATATGTATAATTAGAAATGCAACTGAAAATATTAATCTCAAATAATTATACAACCGACTGTTCATTAAAATATGTTTCATTTCTGTAAACGTTAAAGATTTTATTTTAATTTTTTAACATTTGAAATCGAAAATAAATTGATATTTTCCAAGGTATACATGGTATATTCGAAGGCTAACATTTATAATTAATAATCAAAATGAAACTCGTCATTTGTTTTTTTCAGAAGTTTTCTCTTCTTTGTTAATGCTTGATACATCATCTTTAGCTATATGTCTCTAAAACAGCAAATATGAAGCAAATATGGCGTTAGTGCAAGCTGCTTTAGGAAGAGTTTGCTACACTACGCAAGCGAATAGGAAGCGTACTTTGAAGTAATGCTTTTTGAAAAAATTCTGCGTGATTGGCTGTTATTTTTCTAATCCTTACCGAATATATTCGATTTTCAAAGCAGTGACTACAACGCATGTCATCAGCGGGAATCAAACCTTGGATCTCTTCATGTCAAAATTATTTCAAAATATGATTGGTTGTTTAGGGGAATACTTTCATGCTTAGAAGCATGTTCTGACAAAACCTCTGATATATTCTTTCTAAAGTGCTTTCTAGATTTATTTATTTTTAAAAAGTTGTTCATAAAAGCAACACGTACACATGCTTTAAATAAATTGAATGTCCTGGTCTAATATGTGTTCATTTCAGTTTTAATACAGTACACTAGATTATTGAAAAAAAGTCTGATGTCAAGGAACTATTGTAAAATTTTAATTTATTTTTGATTTTCTGAGTATGTGCAATTTACAGTTGTATTTACTCATCAATGCATGCTTTTCATCATATATAAACTTGACTGTTTATCGATAAATAACAACATAAATCTATAAATAGCAAATTTTCTGCTTTTTACGTACTTTTTAATTTTAACTTCCGTTACTTATTAGTATTCTTTATTTTTTAAAAAATGTTCCCAAAAAATTAATTACAATAAGTATCTAGTTTTTTACTTTTTAAAATTAATATCTATTAAAAATATATACATAATAAATAAATAATTCACGTTTTATTATCATGTGTTAAATTATTTCCTGGTCAATTTTTTAAAGCCATTAACAAAACTATAAAAAATTAAAGAACGTCACTTTTTACTAAAAGATGTTTAATTTTTTTTCTTTAGAACTATTTTTTAAAAAAAACATCTTTTTAAATAATTTAATTTAATGATGATTAATTGTAAGTCGATTTATTTAAAAAACAATTATGTGAAAAATTCCGCATTGGTTAGAATTGAATATTATTATTGTATGTTTTGTATATTTAAATTGGGAATATTTATCAAAAATAGTACTTACCTATTGAGTGACTGCGCCACTCTAGTGTTAAAAAGTAAAACTAAAATCAATTCATATTCGTCAAACCGTCTATACTGCTTTTAGGAAAGTGAATTTTGTTTTACTTTATTTATTATTTTATATTTTTAATTTTTTAGACTGTTCTTTTTGTCTAGTATGTATATTAATTTTTGTGAATAAATGCAAAACTGTGCAGAAATGTTTAAAAACTTGCAGCATGTTTTAGGTGTTTTATTCTTTTGATATCGTAAATGATAAACTTAATTTTTCAGAACAAAAAACATATTGTGTGTAGTGTTATTTGGAAATAGCACACATAACTTCTCGATATGTAAAGATACCTATGTAACGAAATAACATCATTAAAAACTTGTTATGTTTTATGCAAAAATTTCTGAAAACTATAATTCGGGTTTTTTAATAAGCGAAAAAAAAAAAATAAAAAAAAAATAAATAAATAAAATATTAAATATATATAATATTTAGTAATTTAAGGAAAGGAGAATATGCAAGAAACAAATTAATTAACTTCACTGGTTTTTTTTTCAGTCAAAGCCAATTAAAAGTATCTGACTCATTTGATTAAAAAAGTATTGCAAATATAGTATAATAATTATAAACGAAAATTAAATATTGAAATCTCTAAAATAAAAAATAAAAAATATTTCAAGAATTTTTAGATTGCAGCAAGTTTTTTCATTTTGTTGAATATAAAGTTTTTCTTTATAAGTGCTAATTTATTTTCATATTAAAAAAAGTAATGTAAAAATTTCTTGAAACTGTAATTCAGGTTTTGTAAGTGAAAAAAAAAAAAAAAATACTTTTAAAATTCCTGCTATATTTAAATAATTAACATTTAAGAATTCTTTTCATACTATAAGAATTTTGGAAAAATAAATACATGTTGGAAAAGTACGCTTTTCACTGCAAAGAAATAAACTGTGAAAGTAAGAATTTTTATTCCCCTTTTTTTTAAATGAATGTTTTATTTTTTTTTTTAATATTTGTTTGGCAACAATTTTAATATCTCGAAAAATACCTGCATATTTCTACCTTAAAAAAGAATGTCTAAAAGGGGTTGAATATATGCATTCTTATTGCTAGCTAAGTTTAAAAGAAAACTCACGTATAAGAAAAACTAATTCTGCTTTAACTAGTAAAAGAAAGAAAGTCCTTTTCTCTGAGTTGATCTAAATTTCAAATCAGAACTGAGATACCAGAGCGATATTTTCATACACATTTTTCTTCTTTTTTGGCAACTGAACGACAAATGTTAGAAACAACAGTTGCCACCTTTCTGTTTCTAAAATCAGTAAAAGAAGCTAAGCTTTTTTTTTTTTTTTTTTTTTTCTTTTCTTTTATATTTTTTTTTTGGGAACGTATACCCGAGTTTCTTCGCCGTAAGTTTTGATTTGTTGGAAATCTCGGCTAAAAGATATAATCATCTTAACTCCGAAGGGTTTTTAAAACTAAGTTTTTTTGTTTTATTTGTGTTGTATTTTTCAGATAGCTTTATTTTGCTATTTTTTTTTTTTTTTTTTTTTTTGCATACGTTTTTATTTCTATTTTCTTTAGTTTGCTGAATTAGGTTTTGTTTTCTGTGAAATTCCTCCCTATTTAGAAAATATTCTGAAGCGTGTATTTTTTCTTATATGAAACTAAATGCATTCTCTCTCTTTTTAGATATCTGTAATTTTTAGATTTTTTTAATTCAGAGATTAAATAAAAAGAAAATCACTTTATTGATATTATTAAAAATACATTTCAAAATTTAAAGCATGAAAATTTTCTTTATATCATATGATTATTAATTTTTTAACGTAGAATAAAACATGAAATATAAAATGAAGAAAAATAGGTAAAATAAAGTTAATGATATTCTAAAAAATGAGCAAAGATATTACAAGAATACAAGTATGATTTGATTTAATCTGACTTTTAAGTTAGAGTTTCTTAATAAATTGCTGATTTATTTTCTTATTAAAAAAGCAATGCAAATATTTCTGAAAACTATAATTCGGGTTTTGTAAAGTCAAGAAAATAATTACTTTTGAAAATTCATACTATATTTAAATAATTAACATTTAAAATTATTTTCATATTTTGGTAAAATAAATAATAAGGAAAAATACTCTTTTCATGCAAGTATACTCTGAAAGTAAAAGAATTTTTATTTTCCTTTTTTAAATGAATGTTTTATTTTTTTTTTTAATATTTATTCACAACAATTTTTAATATTTCGTAAAATACCTGCATATTTCTACTGTAAAAAAGAGGCGTCTAAAGGGTTGAATATATGCATTCTCATTTAGCTAGAAGTTTAAAAAAGAAAACACGTATATGAAAACTAATTCTGCTTTTTAAAGTAGTAAAAAAAAGAAAACCTTTTTCTCTGAGTTGATCTAAGTTTCAAATCAAGGACATTAGAACTCCAGATACCGGAGCGATATTTCATATACTTTTTCCTTCTTTCGGCAACGAACGACAAATGTTGAAACAACAGTTTGCCACCTTTCTGTTTCTAAAATCAGTAAAAAAGAAGCTAACTTTTTTTTTTTTATTTCATTTTCTTTTTATATTTTTTTTGAGACATGTATACCAGGTTTCTTCGCCGTAAGTTTTTTGGTTTATTGGCAAAAATCTCGGCTAAAAAATTCTATCATCTTAACTCGAAAGTTTTACAAACTAAGTTTTTGTTTTTTATCTGTGTTTGTATTTTCAGATAACGATTTTTGCTATTTTTTTGTGCTTTTGCTTTTTTATTTTTTATTTTCTTTAGTTTTGCTGAATTAGGTTTTTGTTTTTCTATGAAATTTCACCCTATTTAGAAAATTTTCTGAAGCGTGTATTTTCTTATTTGAAATGAAATACATTCTCCTCTTTTTTATTTTTAAATTTTTTTTTTTTTTTTTTTTTTTTTTTTTGTTACAATTCCATAGATATAAAAAAAAGAAAAAATCACTTTATTAAATAATGCATTTCAAATTTAAACATAAAATTTTACATGATATATAGTATCAAGGAAATAGGTAAAAATAAAGTTTGTGGTGTTCTAAAATGAATAAAAAATATTAATAGAACAAAATCATGATTTGATTAAATCCAGCCTTTTATATTATTATTTTTCTACTTTTAATTTCATGACTGTGAGGCCTGATGGCCGAGTGGCACTCTCTGGCTTCCACAGGTTTCGAGTTCGAGTCCCGGCTTAGCCATGGATTTTTGTAGTGCTTCGGAATTCACTTTTAAACCGTAGGTCCCGGTCTAACATGATTGTAGAGCGTTGCGAGGGTGTTGTTACTCCGCACTTTATCTTCAAGCTACACGCACCTCCTGGGTGTGTGCTAAGTAACGCCGGTGCAGCGTTTGCCTTAAGGCATACAAGACAACTGTCTGAGTGTTTGTCAGCTGTATTGAAAAAAAAAAAAATTCATGTCTTTAAAAAGACATGAGAGCCCATTCAAACTACATATAACAGAAAACAAACTACTATTCAAACTACATATAGCACGATAAGCAAATATTATTGTAAATTAATAAATTGAAAATAAATAATCAATAATAATTAAAAATAAATAATTAATTAATTTAAATTAGTAGATTAAAATATTTTTATTTACATTATAAATACATAAGTTTGAAAAAAAAAAAAAAAAACCCTTGAGAAGGATTTCAATAAATTAAAAAAAATATTTGGTTTTATTAATAACAATAAATCTATTTATATTAAACTAAAATCTATTTATATTATTAATAATTAGTTATAAATACTTATAAATAATAAATCTAAAATCTATTTTTGTCAAAGTTTTTCCTGCGAGTTGATTGCTATTCTTCTAACTGCAGCTCTATTTTTAAAAAAAGAGCTATTCAATAAATTGAAAAATAATAATAGATAAAGAATTACTTTTTAAAAAATTTGAACTCTAAACAGGCAATTTATTTTCACTTTTGTGTCGAATATTTTTTTTTTTCAAAGGAAGTTACGCAAAGGAAACAATAAACCATTAAAAATCAGAATTTATGTTTCTAAAAAAAGAATAGAAGCAACAAAAATTCTTAACTTTCTTGCACCCTGATGTATTACATAAAATGTGAATGGGCAATTTCATTTTTGAGGCTAAAATTCATGGAGACACATTATTTTTTTTCACTGCGTGAAGTTATTTTAGTCTCAAAAATGTCAAAAGTTTATACTGCATTTCTGTGATATACCTTCTATGTGGTAAAAATATGAAACATGTCCTTTGAAATACGTTTGCCAAAAATAAATTTTTATGCGACTTGTAAAAAGAATATTTTTATATATATATAATATATAAATTCAAAGCTTGTGTGTGTCAACCTATGCATGGCCAGAAGTTGCATCCAAATACAAAGTTTCGGTCAACTGAAAAAAAAAAAAAAAAAAATTTCGAAATTAGATCAATATTCGTTAAAAATTACCCATTTGGGTTTTTATGCCAATTTCGCTACTTTTTTCTTTTCTTTGGTTGATCTATTTTTTATGTAGTTGTATTGTTAATAGGTCGATGATGTGAAATAAATAAATCATACTAACCTGTGAGTTGAGATTTTTATTTGGAGATAAACCATATACTAAAAGAGATATTTGAAAATAGCTAGATAAAAATTCAAGCTTGAATCAAAAAAAGCATTAATCTCACTAAGCAAGGATAATTTTTGTGATGTACCTAAAAATGTTTTAAAAAAACTTGAAATGTTTATAAAACCTCTAAAATGTTTAAAAAAAAAAAAAAATTGCATTACGATCTTACCAATAATAATGGCCCAGGCCAAATAGCAGTTATGGAGACAAAGAAAATTTGGAGACTTCTTGCTGTCGCCAAACGAGAGATGCAGTGTTTTGGGTTGATAAGTAAGGAAACAGTCAGTTGGGTTTCCCCTTCCCCCCATGTTAGTAATCAATCTTAGCTTTCAAATTTGATAGCCGTAGTGGTGAGTTTAGGAGGGGAAGCATAGTATGGGGAAAGGACAGTATTTATAGGGGAGTACATTTTATTGACTTTAACACAAAAAATAAAAAAAAAAATAAATAAATAAATAAAAAAAAATAAAAAAGAATAAAAATTCTAAAAATACTATAAAAAATATAAAAACATACAAAAATTGTTAAAAATTTCAAAAATTATAAAACTTTATCAATTTCTTTTTTTTTTTATTTTACTATTTTAGCTTACCTCTTTTATCATGTTTCTTAATATTTTTAATCTCTAATTTTCCACGGAAAATTATGGAGTCATTGTTTCCTTCTTTTATTGATATTTTTAATTTCTTTTTAATTTTTGTCATCAATATTAAACTAATTATTGGGCAAGTGTATCATTTTCTCCCCTGCTATCCATCTCCAATGCTTTCCAGCTCAAGACAGGGAGCAAATGGCAGCTGCGCTGCAAAGCTTCGAGATCACTCAAACAGTCAGTGACTTTAACACTGGGCTGGCAATTGGCAATTGGCAATTGGCGTACCGATTACGGGTACCAACAGGGAAATACCCCACAACCTCCTCATCTTAATTAATAAATATGATTTGAATTATAGTGGCTGCTTAATTAATGTTAGTAAAATTAAAGATAAATGTTTCTAAAAATTCAAATTAAGTATGGTACTCAAAAAAAAGGAAAAAAAATACTATTTATAAAAAAAAGATACAAAGATACAAAAAAAAAGAATTTAAATGTTAAGTTTTAAATTCGGTACAATTAAGACCAGTTGTCGATGCCGTAGACTATTTCAAAATTTAAACAAACCAACCAACCCTTTGTTTACTAAATCACTGATTGGGAAATCATGCTGAACGGTGGATTGGGCTTTAATGCTAAATTTATAATGCCGCTTATAAAGGACTTAACCTATTCTATCAGGTGTCAGGCCTGAAGAAAGTCAAGATGCTACCTAGGACAGACCAACCTAAATTTCATTTCTGAAGGCATGTAACGATGTATAGCCATATATATATCGAATGTAAAAACGATCATTGCGTTGTTTCTTTGAATAATTCACCAAAATTCAAAATCATAAAATACGCTGTAAATAAAATAAATAAAATTTTTGTAACGTTCATTATTTACGCTATTCTATTATTATTTCTGGTGTACGTTTTGATACTTTTTTATCAGCCGCGCAAATTTCTAACATCAGATTTTTCATTTTGACGAAGACACAATAAATCAGCAATATAAACAATTTATAAAATTAAAAAGAAAAACTAATTTTCATAAAATGCATTACTCATTTCATTAAAATTTAGATTTTCCCCATAAACTTTTAATATAAGCTAAAAAAAAAAACAAAAAAAAAACCGCTTTATTTTGAGATATTTGACGATTCATCAGTTACGGAAAAGTTTCTGCGTTTTATTAAGAAATAAACGGATCTAATATAAGCCGATCATAGTAATTTAGCTTTAAAAAGTTGTAAATATTTTCGGCTTATTACATGATATATGGTATATATTATGAAATAGATATGAACATTGCACGCTTTTTTTTTATAAAAGTAGTATTTATGAAGTTATTCAAATGAATAACTTTTTAAAAATAAATCGACGACTGATAATGTTTTCTTATAATTCGATCAGCAGATAATAAATAAATCAACGAAAATTTTCTTCACGCGGCCATCCTATGACCTCAGCGTTCCAAATCAGACGCGATAGCAAAACGCGTCGACAGCGTTACTGACAGTGAAATTTACAACCCGACAGCTAAAACCAACACCAAATGTGCTACGAATGATGAGGAAACATCTAATCTTAGCGTGGCAGCATAAACACATCCGGTACATTAAACGCGCAACACCCCATAACAGAGACAGCTTGGACGTGTAACAGTATCTACAGCCCATCACCATAAATAAGACTCTCAAGGTCCCATTGGGAATGGTTGCTTTTTTCCCCTCCATACTCAGCTAACGTTGAAACATTTGAGATGCACCCACTCCGTTGACAGACCTGTGTTCATTAGTTGAGGGTTTGTTACAAAGTATCAGCTGGAGTGGGAGAGTCTGGCTTCAACGTTGTTGAAGTTCAAGTAGCGTGGCTGGACCCCGTAGCACTTAATCCTTGAATAATGGCTTTCGCAAATTGGATTTATTTTCAACTAACACACTATACTTAATATCGAAAGATGTCAGCCCTCTGGTGCTGTTCTTGAAATATTTATTATCCTTGCTTTTTAATTGCGTCCATGAAGATTATGGTAATTTTTGTATCGTGTTTTTTTTTTTTTTTTTTTTTTTGTTTCTGTAATCCGATAGGAATGCTTTCGTGGTTGTCAAAAGAAATTGAAGTATGTATTATTTAGGTGTTAAAGGTATCGAGTCACTCCTAAAAGCAGTGTGATTGAAAAATAATAATTTCTAAGCTATCATGCAGATACCGGAGTTAACTTTAAACCATTTCATCGTATGTACTATATTCCACGTACATAATAAATTATATTTTTATAAAGTATTGGAGAAACTATTATTATTATTATTAATATTTGATTTCGGTGAAGAAATTTATAATTAAAGATTGTTATAGAATTGACTGCATCGGAAATATAAATTTTACGTATGAAATTTTGAGAAATAAAAATTGACGATATATGTGTGAGTATTTTTGGTATTTGATTTTCCTTACGTATAGTTTAAATGTTACAATTATTTTATTAGATCTGTACGAAAGCCATTTTTTCATCATTGTAAGAAAAAGAGATAGATACCAGGATAAACAAATGATATGGAGTAAAATTTGTACCTAATCTAGTAAAGAGATTTCTGAATTTTTGAATAATTTGTTTCGCTAGTTTCGTTAAGAACTTATATAAACATTTTGAGCCATTTTAATAGCACCGATATCCTGTGAAGTGTGATTCCATCTTAACGGAAGTTAATACAACGAGGCACTAGATTTATTAGATTAAAAAAATATTTTACCCTTGAACTACATTATTGGATGAAATTCTAGTGGTTTTAAAGAAAAAAAAAAAATCTTTTTTTTCCCAGACATTTAGCGATTTTCTACAATTTTCAACAAACTTTTAAAACTTTTTTTTTTCTTATTTTTAAGATCGTCTTTTTGTTTTACTCAAAAAAAAAAAAAAAACAATAATAGGTGCATAATCGAAGAGATTTAGTGTTAACAGAATTTCTTTGTGAAGTAGCAGGTTTGATTTGGGTTAATTATTATTATTAATAATTTTTAGATTATATATGTAAGCGTTAGATTTAGCGTTAATTTAGATTATATATGTGAAAGTACATGAAATATTTCTAGAAAAAATTTGAAACGCACATCAGCTGTTTTGTTTCAGCTTTTTTTAAAAAATTTATTTATTTACTTATTTATTATTTTTATTATTATTGTTTATATGAAACTTTCAAACAAGTGGAATATATTTATATGAAACTTTCTTGATAGATAAAATATAAATTTTACTTTAAATGTATTTTTAGTATAGAAAAACAATTTGCAAAAAAAAAATTTTTTTTTTTTTTTTTTTCTTAAAACATTTATTTTAAGGGATAATGTTACTCCTCGTCCGTAGTCTATCTTCAAGCTACACGTCCCCCGGGTACTGTTAAATGAGTAACAACAATGCAGTTCTTGCTTATGGCATAAGGATTAACCGTCTGTATTCTCAGCTGTATTAGAACAACAACGACATTTATTCTAAAATTAAGGGTTAAAAATGTGCATAAATGTACAATGTATAAACATGCGCTTGATGAAACGAACACTCCATTTAATAAATAAATTATTAAATTTTCTAATGATGAGAGGTGAGCTATTAGTAACTGAATATTTATAAACGAGGAAAATATCTTCTAAAATTATATAGACAACCCAGTATAATTAGTGCATGTAATTTGAGAGAAAATTGCGTTCTAAATCATCTTCAGAAATGATAAAATCGGCTCCATTCGTTACAGGCTAAATGAACTTAAGGTCATGAAAGAGGACTGTTGGCACCAATTTTTTCCACTTTATTGATATTATTGTGCTTAATTAGGGCTAGAGGAGAATTCATCAATCTTTGATTTTTTATTCCCCTTTAATTCCACTCTCGTCGATTGATGACGAGCCAGATGGATGACGATAGATCGGGGTTATCGTTTTAATAATCGTAATAAATATTAAATTCCCTCACCCTGCTGTTAGGATGATAAATGGATCCGAGTTATGAATGTGGGGGCAGGGGTTTTCCAGATTTTCAAAGGAGAAATTCGAGGAATTTTTCGATTTTAACCTAACATGCTTCTAGGTCATTATATTTTTCATTAGAAGTATGGGTTGTTTAGTTTTTAAGCAAAATAAAATGAACTATTTTGAAATGTAAAAAGTTTTCTTATAAATTAAAATTGAAAAATATTCAAAAAAAATTAAACCCAATCCTACGTCAGATATCGCCTATGTCATTTGCAATACAAATTTTAATATAAAAAATATTTGATTACCTATATCAATATACATATTTTGATTACCTTACCAATATCAATGTAAATACCAGATTGGTTTGGCTATTTTCAAGACTACAACATTTTATTCTTAAAAGATTCGTGAAAGTTAAATATATTGTTGATCAAAGAGAATAATTATTTTTTTAGTAGTTCTATTTCCATTAAACTTTTTATTAATTTATTATAACTTCAATAGCTTTACAACCAAAAACGTTAATGGTTGAATAAATATAATCAAAAAAGAAAAATATTTTTAATAAAAATTGGTAAAGGAAACAATATTGTCTGGAGAAGATAATTAGTGAAGGAAACAATATGTTTTGAAGAAGACAATTAGTAAGGAAACAATATTGTTTGAAGAAGAATAGAATAGGTAATGAAACAATATTGTTTGAAGAAGAATAGAATTAGTAAATGAAACAGTATCGTTTGAAAAAGAATAGAATTAGTAAAGGAAACAATATTGTTTGAAGAAGCAATGAATTTGGGTTGTCACTCTACTGTCATTTTCGGAATGTGATATAACATTATTTCAAATGAAATGGAATAAAAAAGAATCATTCAAAAGAGCTCCAAGCTTCTTCAACAGTGATTCAATTTCGATTGAAAATATTTTTGCGTTTTATTTTTTTAAATGTGATTTGGAACATCTAAATCCAACATATCTTAACTCAACGCATGTTAAGAAAATTATTTGAATAAGGATTAATGCAATTCAGGTCTTGTAAATTACATATAATTAAAATTAAAACATAACAAAAACTATTATAGCGTTAGTATAGTAACAAAAACTATTATACACTCAAGAGCCAAAACATTATGACCACCCCTACATTTTGCAATGAACTCGCCTGGATGATGTGGAAAGCACGTAATCAGGTGGAAATGATATTTAACTGCTGCTGGAGAGTCTGAAGAATCATTCTTTCAATTACTTCTGTGTGTGATGGAAAGGCTGCGGATCTAAGCGACTCTGATAGAGGGCAGATTGTAATAGCTCGAAGGCTCGGAACAAAGTATTTCCAAAACTGCGACTCGTGGGTTGTTCGCGATCTACAGTTGTTAGTACTTATGCAAAGTGGATGAATGATTTGGTGAAACCAGCAGTAGACGACGCATGGTGTTGGACGTCCACACGCTATCAAAGAAAAAGGTCGTTGGAGGCTCTCTCGCATGGTGGAAGCAAAACCGGAGCCAGACAGTGGCTCAGCTGACAGCCCAATACAATGCAGGGCCAAGTAGAATAGTATCGGAGCACACTGTTCAGTGGACACTGTTGGATATGGGGCTACGCAGTAAACGTCCCACTCGTGTGCCTTTGCTGACCAAGCGTCATCGCCAACTGCGCCTGCTCTGGGCCCGGAAACATCGTGACTGATCCATGGATCAGTGGGAGAGAGTTGCCTGTTCAGATGAATCACGGTTTGTCATTCATCACGCCGATGGCCGTGTCAGGATACGCCGTCTTCCAGGCGAACAGTTTCTTCCTCAATGTACAGTAGGTCATACACAGGCCAGTGGTGGCGGTATTATGCTTTGGGGGACGTTCTCTTGGACTTCTCTGGGGCCCGTGGTTGTGGTAGAGCAGACCATGAATTCTACAGAGTATCTGAACATCATTGGGGACCAGTTGCAACCCTTACATGACCTCTGTTTTCCAGCTGGAAATGGAATGTTCCAACAGGACAACGCCCCTTGTCACAAGGCTAAAATTGTGTTAAAGTGGTTACAGAACATGATGCTGAATTCAGTTAATGTCCTGGCCACCTAACTCACCGGATCACAATGGATAGAACATATTTGGGATGTTCTGGACCACCAATTCACCAATATCTCGGATTTGCCTGACCTTTGCTTAAACATTTGGTACAATCTATCTCCGGCCATCTACCAAGGACTTGCTGGCATCCGCGGGTTGAAGCTGTGTTGCGTGCCAAAGGTGGGCCAACTCGTTATTGACAGGTGGTCATAATGTTTGGCTCTTGAGTGTAGATTACTGTGTAGTAATCTTTTCTGAATGTTAAATCAGATTAATCTATGTTTAAATACAATTGTTGATTATTGTGGAATATTATAAGTAATGACAACAATTTGTAATTGATTCTTAATTTTGCCACTGCAGTTGAATATTTTTCGTGATTAATTGTAAAATTGAGTTTAAACTTAACCTGGTTTGGATAAGTAACGATACTGCTCCGACATACCTTAATGTGACATTAATACTTTCTGTAATCATCAATTATATTATTCTGCGTATTTGGTTCCATCTAATGAATATGCATTGATATATCTTTTGATAAATACATTCTAATGCATTACTAAATTTATTAGATTATTCTACTCCAGTAATTTTCTCCGCATTTCAATACTTAGCTGATTTATCAATCTGGTGATATACTTCTGCGTTCTAGCTTATTACCAATTCACTCGGTTTGAAATGCTTCATCTCTTTGGATACGCTAAAACCAAAAAACTAAGTCATTTCAATTCTTCCATGTAACATTTAAAATGTCAGTTTTTTTTTTTTTTTTTCAATTTATAGGATTCTTATCGCCACACTCCATTTATTGACTTCTTCCATTAAACAATTATCTTAAACGAAGGAACTCCAGTAATTTTGTCTTTTAAAAAGAAATTGCCATGATCTTGAAGTTTATATCAATAAAACTTTAGTACACTAGATTAAAGTTAATATAGTATATACACATGTTTAGCTTACACCAAAATCACGATCATCATTATTTTATTATTATTATTTTTTTTGTTTCGAATGTGGAATAATTATTATTGTTAAATGAAGGATTACAAATACATGAGTACCTGGAAACAATTTTCATTAGTTAACTTTGTCTTTTTGTGTCTCATGCAAGGAGGGCAGCTTAGATTGTGTAAGCTTAGGTTGTTGTATCTCCGTAGGAAGAAATCTGATTTGTCTCCGTGACGCTGAAGGAGGGGGCAGTGCCTTCCGTTAGGTCTTTAAGGGGGAACTACACCTCATTTGTGTATCGTATGGGAGAAAAACCAAAAAACTCAGCAAGTATTCAATTAAGGAGGCAAAAGGCCAAACATCACAAACGCCATCGAGACTCTTCGTTTTTTGTAACAGTGTCTACAACAAGTCGCCAGCGGATTGAACCTCCTCCCTAATACTCACTGAGTTGCCGCTAAGCCACGAGTTGGGCTCATTAATTATTTATATAGTTGTATGTTCAAATTGTATGTTAAATCATATTACATCATTACTAATTTCTTTTGTCATTTCAAATGATGCTTTTATTTTGTATGCTTGCAGAATATTAATTTCTCTAATTATTACCAATATCTTTAATAATTTAATTTATGATAATAATAAACTTGTTGTGACTGGTAATTATCCTGTTGTGTGTGGGTAAGGGGTATTTCCTTTATTTTTGTATGAATCCAGGAATGGTAGATAACCCCTCCCGGTCACACGGTCAGGTCCAAAAGAACCGGTCGGTTTTGGTGGGACCTTTTTTGGAGTTTTGCGGGCAAAAGGAAGACCCGTTGAAAGCAGAGCGAACGATCTGCGACAGTGCGTGAGCCTGGTACACAATTTTTAGCTGCGAGAATGGCTACTTGGATAATTTATAACATAGATCTATGTCCATCTTTGAATTTGCAGGGGAGCATTCTTTTTGTTAAAGGTTTGAGGCTACTGGTAAATCACTGCCTACCCACTCATGGGAATATTTCATTTGAGGTATGCGTAATATTATGATTGCTTCTCTATAAACATTTTTTATTTAGTCTGTTTTAAGTGCCAATGTAAAAATCCTAAATTTGATTGTAATTGTATATATTAGTATTCATTAAAAGTAAAGAAAAATAGTTGTTTGTTTCAGTATTCATTTTCGTATTTATATTAATTGTTTTTATATTAATGTTAAATTATTTGGCCGTCCTACGAGTATACGTAGACTAACGGCATCATTTCTATATCGGTTTAACAAAACTTTTAATTTATGTTAATAATTAAATACGTAATAATGTAAAATGTTTATATTTGTTGTTGTTTCTTATCCCGCTTGGTAGACAGCAATAATCTAGACGAAGCCAAACTAGCCCGTGTGGTCTCATGGTTGAAAGGAAAGGGGCAGCTTCTGTTGTGATGTAGCACCCGTTGGCTCCATGACGCTGACTTTTTTACGGGGTAGAGTTGTCAGCCCCTACGCCCAACATTCTACAGTCGTATTATATCAGTACCAACGGTTTAAAGTGGATTCTGAACCACTACAAACATCCATGGCACTGTCGGGACTCAAACCCGAAAGCTATGGCATCGAGCGCCAGAGCGCTGGCACTCGGACATCAGACTCCTATTTATATCTGTATAAAATGATAACAATTATCATGCTGATTGGAAATTATTTTTAAAATTAAACTACTAGCGAAGTAACACGTATACTCACACTAAAAAAAAAAATCTAACAGTTTAAGTAACAAATTCAAAAAGTTATCAATTATTATAAATATATTCTTTTTAGTTTAGTCATATAAATAAATGTACATGCAGTTTTAGTGATAGGTGATGGCAATAAATTGACAAACATTCACACGTAAGCATCAAAAATTTTTTTCTCTGTATTTGTGACAAAATTGTCCGTTTAAAAATGGATTTTTGATAAGCCTGTCTCGGACGATGAAATATCATTTTCGAAACAGGACATTTCGAAATAAGCTTTAAAAATGTTTAAAGAAAGGGAAAGTTCACACATTTCCACTCTCTTGCTGTAGTATTCGCTTTAAAATGAGTCTTGATAATCTGTAACAGGCTGCTAAAATTGGAGAAATGGAAAAGTAAGCAGATTTTATGTGGGTAGAAAAAAAAATCGCACTATCACTTGTCTATAAAAATAAACATTATTTTATGCTTTGGGTAACAGGCTCTTTGAAAGGAATTTTAAAAAGTTCGATGTATCTTTTATGTCTCGGAAATATGTTTCGCGAGCGTTTACGGAGAAAAATAATGTTGTCTTTCTCTTTCGTATGCGGTTTTTATTTTTCCTTGAAATCCCACAGGATTTAAAATGTAGTAACCTTTGGAAGGTGTGTTTTTGTGACGTGTTTGAGTTATTTGTAAACATTTAGTAAGAATATTTGTTTTTCAAGTTTAACTGAGCTGTGCTTTTTATAGTCGTCTAAAGAGTATGATACAATTTATTTCCTGTATTTGTTTCTAAGTTACGTAAATAATAGACATTGTAACATTTGTAAATACAGATATTTAATATTTTGATAATAAGCCATATTAATATCAATTTAAATGCGAGTTTTATGAAAGGTTTTCCTTAAAATAATCGTCATAAGTTTTATTTTATCTTTTCAATAGTAATTATTTAAATATGATTGAAATATTGTTGTTCTAATGCAGCTGGCAATACAGATACAGTTAATCTTTATGCCATAAGTAAGGACTGCAGCGCTGTTACTCATTTAGCACTACACAGGGGGCACGTGTAGCTTGAAGATGTGTTACAGACGCGAGTAACACCTACCCCCACAACGCTCTAAGATCTTATTAGGACCGGATCTACTGTTTAAAGTGGATTTCGAACCACTACAAACATCCATGGCACCACCGGAACTCGAATCCGGAAACCTTTGTCACCGAGCTCCAGAGCGCTAGTCACTCAGTGATGAGGGCCCTTATTTATATACTACTACTACACTTACTCATACACAAAAAAATCTAATCATTTAAGCAACACATACCAAAAGTAATCTATTATTATACAAATATTCTTTTAAAAAAAAATTAAAAATTTAGTCTTATAAATGTACAAGAAATTTTAGTAATAGGTGAGGCAATAAATTTGCAACCATTTAAATGTAGGCATCAACAATTTTTTCTCCGTATTTGTGACGAAAATGTGATTTTGGAAACCCTGTCTCGGACGATGAAATATCATTTTCGAAACAGGACATTTTGAAATGAGCTTTAAAAATGTTTAAAGAACGGGAAAGCTCACACATTTCCACTCTCTTGCTGTAGTATTCGCTTTAAAATAGGTCTTGATAATCTGTAACGGGCTGCTAAAATTGGAGAAATGGAAAAATAAGCAGATTTTATGTAGGTAGAAAAAAAAATCGCACTCCTCACTTGTCTATAAAAATAAACATCATTTTATGCTTTGGGTAACAGGCTCTTTGAAAGGAATTTTAAAGTTCGATGTATCTTTTATGTCTCGGAAATATGTTTCCCCGAGCGTTTTACGGGGAAAACATAATGTTGTCTTTCTCTTTCATATGTGGTTTATTTTTCCATGAAATCCCACAAGATTTAAAATGTAGTAACCTTTTGAAGATGCGTTTTGCACCAGTTGCGTGACGTGTGTGAGTTATTTGTAAACATTTAGTAAGAATGTTTGTTTTTCAAGTTTATCTGAGCTGTGCTTTTAGAGTCGTCTAAAAAGTATGATAAAAATTAATTATTGCATTTTTTTTTTCTATGTTACGTAAATCATGTTCATTGTAACGAATGTAATACAGATATTCAATATTTGGGTTATAAGACGTATTAATATCAATTTAAATGCGAGGTTTTATGAAAGGTTTTCCTTAAAATAATCGTCATAAGTTTTATTTTATCTTTTTCAATAGTAATTATTTAAATATGATTGAAACTCTATTGTTGTTCTAATGCGGCTAACCAATACAGATACAGTTAATCTTTATACGCAAGTACAGGACTACAGCGCTGTTACTCATTTAGCACTACACAGGGGCACGTGTAGCTTGAAGATGTGTTACAGACGCGAAGCACTACCCCACAACGCTCTAAAAGATCTTATTAGGACCGGGAGTGCTACTGGATTTTGTAGTGGATTCGAACCACTTTAAACCGTAAGTCCCGGTTCCAGATGATCGTACCACCGGGGGTAACTCGAATCCGAAACCTTTCTTCAGCTACATGCACCTCTCTGGGTAGTGCTCAGTGAGTAACGTCAGTGCACTTGCCTTAAGGTAAAGATAATGTTTAAGTGTGTGCCCGTTGCATTTATATACTACTACTTACACTTACTCATACACACCAAAAAAATCTAATCATTTAAGTAAAAATTTAAAAAGTAGTCTATTATTTTTTAAAAATATTCTTTTAAAAAAATTAAAAAAAAAATTATCTTATAAATGTACATGTATTTTTAGTAATAGGTGATGGCAATAAATTTGCAACCATTTAAATGTAGGCATCAACATTTTTTTCTCCATATTTGTGACAAAAAATGTCCGTTCAAAAAAGTGATTTTGATAATCCTTGTCTCGGACGATGAAATATCATTTTCGAAACAGGACATTTTGAAATGAGCTTTAAAAATGTTTAAAGAACGGAAAACTCACACATTTCCACTCTCTTTGCTGTAGTATTCGCTTTAAAATAAGGTCTTGATAATCTGTAACGGGCTGCTAAAATTGGAGAAATGGAAAAATAAGCAGATTTTTATGTAGGTAGAAAAAAAAGAAAAATCGCACTCTCACTTGTCTATAAAAATAAACATCATTTATGCTTTGGGTAACAGGCTCTTTGAAAGGAATTTTAAAGTTCGATGTATCTTTTTATGTCTCGAGGAAATATGTTTCCCCGAGCGTTTACGGGGGAAAACATAATGTTGTCTTTCTCTTTCATATGGTTTTATTTTTCCATGAAATCCCACAAGATTTAAAATGTAGTAACCTTTTGAAGATGCGTTTTTGCACCAGTTGCGTGACGTGTGTGTGAGTTATTTGTAAACATTTATTAAGAATGTTTGTTGTTTTTCAAGTTTATCTGAGCTGTGCTTTTAGAGTCGTCTAAAGAGTATGATAAAAAATTAATTATTGCATTTTTTCTATGTTACGTAAATCATGTTCATTGTAACGAATGTAATACAGATATTCAATATTTGGGTTATAAGACGTATTAAGATTAATTTAAATGGAGAGTTTTATGAAAGTTTCACACTAAAATAAGCTTCATAAGTTTTTTTTTTCATCATTTTCAATATGTAGATATATCTCATTAAACATATATTTCGGACTTAAAGTCCCAAGTGCCGGGTGACTCCCGGCAGTGCCTCGGATTCTAGTAGTGGTTTGGAATCCATTTTAAGCCATAGGTAAAGCTATGGTAACATCTTAAACCTTAGGTAACGCTATCTAACTTGTCCGTTTACGCCCAAAGATCTACAGTCTAGTATGACTGTAGATCTTTTTGGGCAGGGATGACAAGTTAGAGACATGGAGCCAAATCAGACTTCTATTTACGGTTGCTCCTTCACAACAGAAGCTGCCCCTCCTTTCCCTCCTTCCACGAGACATATGGGCTCTTGGACTTGATTTTAGATATTTCTTATCCCCTTAGTAGATAACAACAACAACAAACATAAGTTTTTTACAGGGTTTTTGGATATATTCTGAAAAGTTTGTATTTTAATGAAGAATATGTAATATGCTACATTTTTCTTTTATAAAAACCCCAACGTGGGGCCAAGGCCGTCTGCCTATTGGATTCGAGACAGCAGATGTTTTCTTTTATGGGGTAGGATTGTCCGTCCTACTCCCAACAGTCCTATTAGATCGGGACCTGTGGTTTAAAGTGGATCTCCGAACCACTACAAACACCCATATCACCGCCGGGACTCGAACCCGAAATCTGTGGCACTGAGCAATAGATCGGTAGCCACTCAGCCGTCAGGCTCCTTATAAAAATATATATCCTTATAAAATTGGAAGTTTGTATGAACATAAAAACGTATATAACAAATATAATATAATACGTTTTTAAATAAATATTTGAATTTAAAAATCAGTCATTAATCATTAAAATTAATTTCATTGTTAATTAATTTAAATTAATCATTAATTTCATATGCAGGTTTATCTGTAAAATTAAAAAAAAAAAAAAACAAAAAACGAACATATATTGTTGAAATTTGTTTTCTTTATGCAGAAATACTTTCAAAAGAGTCAAACGTAATTGTGGTGATTTTTATTTTTTGTTAAACGCACTTCATTAACAAAGTAGTGTTCTGTGACAAAGAAGTAAAAAATTGAAGCATGTCCGCCATGGTCGAATGGGAACGCGCGCCTCTGGTGGGCATTAGGTCTGAGTTCAATCCGCTAGCGGAGTTTGTTGGACAAAGTTTCAAAAAAACGAGGCGTTTAGGATGTTCAGCTGCATCTTGCCTTATTAGATCGGATTACCTTTGTGGAGTTTTCCAGGTTTTCTCCCATACGATATGAAAAATGCGGATAGTTTCCCTAAAAATCTTCCCTAGAAGGCACTTCCCTCCTTCTTCAACGTCACGCAGTCAAGTCAGATTTCTACCTAAGTATGCTCCATCACAAACTGTAGCTGCCCTCCCTTTTCCCTCCTTCCTGAGACCGTACGGGGTTCTTGAACTGGGTCTAGATGTTGCTGTCTACAAATAAGATAAGAAACAAAATTGAAGCATATTAACATTTAATGCTAAAATATTGCATTTTAAATTTTTTAAATTTAAATAGTCCATTTAAAATTTTTTTTTTCTCATTTTTTTTCCTTTATTGAAATAAAATGATATATAAATAGTTATGCATATTGGTCACCTTATGTGTCGTACATTTCAACATCATTTTATTTGCTTTCTTTATTCATTTTGAAAATTCTGTTTCGGAATTCCGAAAATAGACTGGATATCTATATTCTGCATCAAACTTTTATCGAAAGCAATTTCTTAGAATTTTTATTATTTATTTCGTTGATTAAAATAAAGATATGCAGGGTGATTATAATTAAAAAGTCCCACTTTTCAAAATACTGTAAAAAAAAGAAACACTCGTCACAGTGAATTCAAATTTAAAATGAAGATACTTGAAGGT
>BPLR01000740.1:0-42081 GCA_021605095.1 Caerostris extrusa
TAACAGAAATTATGCAGATATGCTTTAAAATAAAGTCCTCATTTTCAATTCTGTAAGTAAAAGTAAGAAATTTTGGCATTTCAATAACATTTCTATTGGTCAAGTTGCTAGCAGCTTTAGCGTCAGGTAAATGTTTGGCAGATTTCACATCAGAAGGTCGATATTCTGATCATTAAGAGCCGTAGCGTTATTTCTCATTATCTGCTTGTTCTGCAAATGTACGAAAAGACTTACGATGGTTGAAGCCCCATTTCCATGGATCAAGTTGCTTGCAGCTTTAGCGTCTGGCAGATGTTTAGCAGATTTCGCATCAGGAATGTTGAAATTCGAACTTTGAATGAATGTGCGTTTTCCATTGTCATCTGCTTACACTTTGAGTATACGCAAAGACATATGATGGTTGCAGCCAAAACTAAGAACAAGTCTGCGTTTACCATGGAAAAAGTCGATTCCATGCTTGGTTCCTCATGTATCTTGCTCTGTCTCTCTTCCTAATCTCTTTCCTACATTCCAGCAGAAAGCGATAGTTTATTGTCCCAGAATCCTGCGCTTCTCCTTTACAGGTATTCTTCTTCTTGGTTACTGTGGGTTGAAGGAAATAATACAATAAAAAAATATATGTAAGAGTATTGTAATTCATAGCCAATTATTATTATTGTTTAGGAATGAATATAATTTCTAGAAATAACTTAATATACATTTGATGCAATTACATGATGTATGTTAAAAAAACATTTCAAACTAAAAACAAGTAGATTATTGTTTATTTATTACAATTATGTCTCATAATTCAATTCCTACTACACTCTCCCTATATATATCTTGTTCAAATTTTCAATCGTTCATAAAATATTTTTATTCACCCACTCAAGTTCAAATACATTTTTTTTTAACTTGTAGTGGATGACACTGGATGTTAATACACTTTTTTTTAAATAGTAACTCATTAATTAAATTTAATTAATTAATTTTTTTAAGATTTAAATTTCATGTAAATAATAGATGGCGCCGGATGTAAGAGGAAAATTTCAATTTTATTTGTAAAGGACTTTTCTGCAATATAGTGAAAAAAAAGTATGAATTGACTTTAATTTTTTTTTATGTTACTTGTTATTTATGTTTAAACTTATATGAAAAATGCTTCTGTTTTGTAAAAATAAACATAGAATAACACAGAAAACTTCTAAAAGCACCAACAAGACGGTTGCTAACTTGACAACATGTTATATGACCAATTTATAGAATCTTTTCTTACACTTCAGCGATCCCTATAAAAAGCTCTCACAATAGAATTCATTTTCATCTTTCGGCCATAAAACTCGGCTTTTTTTTTGTAATTGGAAGTTGTTGGGCCTCGTGCAGAATTTAACTGTGAATCAAAATCCGCCCATAGTAACAAAAACTAAAATAGAGTTGCAAATTTTTTATCAAAATAAATCAAAATTATGGTAGAAGAATCAGCAAAAAAAAAAAAAAGTAAATAAATATATTTATATTTAATGGAATTTTCTCTCAATTACTAAAAGCTTTTAATGTATTTCAGAAATGGTGAAACTGAAATGGTTTTCTGAAATATTTGATATATTAGAAAAATTTTTTCAGATTTGTTCGTTTAATTTTTAAGAAATTCTGAAAATTCTTGAAATTCTTCGCAATTCTTGAAAGGATTTGCATTTCTTATACAGTAAGCAATCATTCGCTGTAAATAAGAAACTAACATAAATAAATCTGAGAAACAAAAAACCTTAAAAAGCGAACTAAAATATTTTGTATGACTTTCATTACAGCTATATTTCATATAAAAACAATTTAATACTGTTTCATGTTATTGTTCTTTATTATGGCAGCTGAGATATACAACAGAGTATTACTTGTCAAAAATATTATGGCTAAACAAATTCAAAAAATTGAAACATGAACATTCAATACAATAAATGATAAAAAGTATTTATTAAAATAAATTTTCTGTAAATGATAATTATTTTGCATTATTTTATCCTTTAACGTATCTCTGGTACGTTGAAATTATCCATGGTAGGTTGAGGGTATAAATAAAATAAAAAATGCGACACAGAAATTTTTAATTAAAATAGGATACTTCAGAGGTGAAGAAACTATTTATATACATATGACAAATAACTAATAAAAGTATTGACTAACAAAGCTAACACTAACAACTAACAAAAACAAAGCATGCATAAGGAAAGGAAATATTATAAACAAATTAAATCTATGAATTTAAAAAAGTTGTTTAAAATGAAGAAATAAGAGCTGATAGTCAGCTTATACTATTATCTACAAGATTTGTTATGAAAAAAAAATTCTATTGACAGAAAATGTTTTTTAAATAAATGTTAATATATCTTTGAATGATATTTCATCATCGTGATTGGCGCAACATCCCCATTGTGGGCCAAGGCCTTCTGCCTACTGGCAGATTTCGAAACATGCGGTATTTTTGTTTTCACGGGGTAGGGTTGTCAGCCCTACGCCCAACGCTCTACAGTCATCTTAGACTGGTTTCTATAGTTTAAAGTGGATTCCGAACCACTACAAACATCCGTGACACCGCCGGGACGCGAACCCTAAACCCGTGGTAATGAGTGCCAGAGCGCTAGCCACTCGGACATTCAGGCCCTTGAATAATATTTACAAAACAAATGCTATATGAAAACACACGTAATTTTAATATTGAAACAAATTTTTTCAATGAACCAAAATTTAATAAATGTTTCATGTACACAATAGATACGCTATATTTGGCATCTATTATTTTAAAAAAAAAATATAATACATTTTTTATAAAATCACAAAATAATGTATACAATTTTAAAATATAAATTTCTATTAATTTTCAAAAATTGCAAAATATTAAAAATAAATTTAAAGTAAAAATTTATAAATGCACTTACTTGCCATATCGATCGTAATTTCTTCAATTAAAAAGTCTGCTGCTATCTGTGAAAATCTCTGGAACAAATGATTAATATTTTAAACTTGCCTGTTTTATATATAGGTAATTCTGGATTTGTGTACGTATCAGGAACTTTTCCGCGAATGTTGCGCAACGATTCTTGTAATTCGTAACAATAATTTCTAACTGGAATTTGAAAGCGCAGTAAGCAAGTTTGTTTTGCTAGTGTTATCTTCGCTAATATTTTAGAATAAAACATGAGCAATTTTTGAGGTAGTTCAATCAATACACGTGTTTGGCCTATTCCAATTCAGACGATACAAGTAAGATAAAAAAAAAAAATTTTAAGTTAATTCCTACATTTTTCACTATATTGCAGGAAGTCCTTTATAAATAATTTCATTTTTTAAGTATATCTGGCGCCATCTATTGGTAGATATATGCAACTTAAACCTTAAAAAAACAAAAATTAATTAATTATATTTAATTACTGAATTAATATTTAAAAAAAGTGTATTAACATCCAGTGTCATCCCCTACAAGTTAAAAAAATGTATTTGAACTTGAGTGAATGAATAAAAAGTATTTTATTAACGATTGAAAATTTTAACAAGATATATATAGGGAGAGTGCGAGCTAATAGAAGGAATTGAAAAAAAAAGATATTTTCATCATATTGCAGTCATTGTAGACCAGGGTTCTCTATTCTAGGAACTGTATTATCTAATAAGTAAAATGAAAAAATAAATTTAAGTCAATTCCTTTTTTTTTTCACTATATATTGCAGAAAGTCCTTTATAAATAATTTTCATTCATTTTTTTAAGTTAGAAAAACTCTCACTCTCTCTCTCTCTCACACTTTCCATCTCTCTCACTCATTTATTCGCATGTTTCATTTTCCATTTTATTCCTTTTGACTCACACTAGAATCCAGAATGAAAAAAAAGAATCTGAACAAGAAATTTTTTTCCAGCTATCTACACTCTTCGCCACTGACGGTATTTATTCCTGAATTTATATCCTGCTAAATTTCTTATATAAGAGACATGTTTTTCTTCCATGTAAAACTAAAATTCATTAATTATATTTAATTAATGAATTAATATTTGAAAAAACTCTATTAACACCAGTCATCCACTACAAGTTTAAAAAAAAAAAATGTATTCGAACTTGAATGGATGAATAAAAAGTATTTTATTAATAATTGAAAATTTGAACAAGATGTATAAATGTGTAAAGGGAGAGAGAGAACTAATAGTAGGAATTGAAAAAAAGGGTTAAAAACAGATATAATAAATTTCAGATGAATAAAATAACATAGATAATAGTTATAGGAATTTTTCTATTAAATTCAATTTTTTTCTTTAAAATTAAGATTAATATTTTTTTTATTTGAAGGTTAAATCAAAATAACAAAAAAAAAAAACTCTACCTATATATATAAATTTTAATTAATCCTTGATGAACGTGTTTTATTACTTATATCTTAAATAGATCTTGAACAATATAAAGGTGAATGTTAATTTCCTTATTTCGATTATTACATCTAGAGCTTTAATTAGGATTTTGAGAAGACTGAATCAACAGCAATTTCCTACTATAAGGCAGGCAGACTTTTATCAAATTATTTTTTACCTTTTTTGGAGGATTTTTATCGTATTCATTATATACCATAAAAATAGCAACATCAAATCATTGCAAATTGAATAGGAAAAGTTCAAAATTAAACATTTTTCCCATTAAAGGATTTTTAAACAAATTAAAACACTAAACACTATATTCGTGACTTCATATTGACATATTGTAAGTAGTAGTGACATCAAGGGCGAAGGGGAGGTGGGTGCAAAACAAAACACACACAAAAAAAAAAACATACACACACAAAAAAAAAAAAAAAAAAAAAATACCGTGAGAATCGGGTATTTTATAATTCTTGCTTTTTTTTTCCATTTCTTCTATTAGCTCATACTCCCCCTATATATATCTTGTTCAAATTTTCAATCGTTCGTAAAATACTATTTAGTCATCCACTCAAGTTCAAGTACATTTTTTTTTTAACTTTCATTGGATGACACTTGATGTTAATACAGTTTTTTCAAATATTAATTCATTAATTAATAATTAAATTTAATTAATTCATTTTTAGTTTTTTTTTTTTTTAGATTTAAGTTGCATACATCTACCAATAGATGGCGCCAGATAAACTTAAAAAAAAATGAATCTGAAATTATTTATAAAGGACTCTCTGCAATACAGTGAAAAAAAGTAGGAATTGACTTTTTTTTTTTTATATTACTTGTATATTTACGATTCCGACTCCTGACTCTCCTCTAGAATTTAAGTACTATTGTGGTCTTTATTAATGAATTTAAAAGACTTTGTGAAGAAAGTCAATGACTTTCATTAAAACTCATATATTTGCAAAAACAATTTTTCATAAGAAAGCACTATTTAAACCACTATAACATGAAATTAATGTCTTTTTCAAAGTAAGTAAATTTAAACAGAATTAATGCACGCTCTTCAAATTTTTAATATTAAACTCATACAATATTTATAGAAGCCTACAGAATTTAATAACCATCGATGGATTGATCTGAAATGATATTATATTTTTTGCAGATTTTTACAGATAGATAGTTTTAACTTCTGCCTTAAGCAAAAGTTTTGAACAGATAGTACTAAAGAGACTTTATCATTTTTCATCATTATCATCTTACCTTTATTAATCAAGGACCAAGATGTTTAAGGATTGCCTGTATTCGTTGTCACTTCTTTTTCAATTCCTACTATTAGCTTACACTCTCTTTATATATATCTTGTTCAAATTTTCAATCGTTCATAAAATACTTTTTATTCAATCCACTCAAATTCAAATACATTTTTTTTTGAACTTGTAGGGGATGACACTTGATGTTAATACAGTTTTTCAAATATTAATTCAATAATTAAATTTAATTCATTAATTTTAGTTTCTTTTTAGATTTAAGCTGCATGTATCTAATAATAGATAACGCCTGATGTAAGAGAAAAAATTTCAAATTTATAAAGGACTTTTCTGCAATATAGTGAAAAAAAAAAATAGAAATTGACTTAAAAAATTTTTTTTTTTATATTACTTGTTCACAAGATAAGTTAGAAACGACAAGAATTATTTCTTTTGCTTAAATGAGACATTTCTTCGGCCTACGATGTTTGGACAGATGTTATTCCATATAAAATCTTATGAGTTGTTATAATGAGATCTATCGGGATTCAGAAATTTTTAATTTCATCAGTAATTGGAATTTGTCCATTTAACGTTTCGATGAAATTATTTTCCACTTTCTCAAGAAGTCTCTGGTCTGAATATTTTCCTATACATGATTTACATGTTTGCCAACATCCGCACTGATACTTAATATTTATTATATGCAAATGAAATTTTTTTATTCAGCAGTGATAAAAGTCTCGATTTCTTGAATCTTCAAATTACTTTTCATGAAATTACCGAATTGTGCAAAACACGGAAATTTATCCTAAACCTGAAAAATCTGAAGTAGCAAATTTTCCTAGTAAATATCAAATTCTAGCCAACAATTGCAGATTAAAACAGAATAATAATTGAAACAGAACACCGGACTTCTTCACATTATCTTCTTTCCTAATCCCATTTTCTAACAACATGTCCTATATCTAAAGGAACCATTAAAGTGTTTAATGCAACACATGTCAAACGCGTATATAATTTAACGCGTTGTATAATTTAATTAAGTTTTAAAGGGACTAGTTTGATAGGATATTTGCGGAGTTATTAATGCAGATCGTATTGTCAATTGATGTTTTTAATTTAAAAGTTTATTAATTGATATTCATTTAGATTTATTAGAGAGATTTTAGTTCTTAATGGAGAATACAGTTAGTTTAATAGTTATTTAAGTTCACCACCATCTTGCATGCACATGCATAGATTTGCATTGAAGCTAAATTAACCGCAAATATTAGAAGCACAACAACATTTAGTCCTAACATTAAGCATAAATAAAATGATTTCTTATTAAAAAGAGAGACTGTTTAAAATAAATAATGTATTATTATTTCATTCAGAATATTTTCAAATTATATGTTTCTTTAATGAATTTATATAAGTGGAGAAAAAATCAAGATAATTTGTTTAATTCAATTATTTTTTTCCTATTATCTATCGACAGAAAATAATATCGTATAAGAAACAAATACAAATTTTATATCGTGTCAGAAAAAAAAATTTAAATAATTTATGAACTTTAATTAAACCTGTGTGAATTTATTTATCAATTACTTCATTGATAAATATGAATATAAAAAATTGCCAATTAAGATTCACAATATGTAAAAAATGTTATTGATAATTAAATGTATGTAAATATAATTGATCTTTCTTGTTGAAGAAAATTTTTATACGGGAATAAGTTTTCATGTCTAACATTACTTAATTAAATTTAGAAAGTTTAATCAATAAAAAAAATATACCAGAAAATTAAAAGAAAAAAAAAAACATTCTTGTTCAACAATTTTTTTGCCTTTTTATTAAATTATTAGAATTAAAAATTAATTATAGGAACTTTTCAGTAGATATTTCAAAGATTAAGTATAAATGATTTTAAATTTCACTTAGAACTAATGAAAATAAATGTGTACTTTAGAAATTATACTATGCTTATTCAATCTTCAACCAATTATTTTTGCAATTTACATAACTGAAATAGTTATATATGTAGCAGTAAATATTTTTTTCAGAAAATCTAAAGGAAAGAAAATTTTTGTTTCAACTGTTTGTTTTGTTAACATTATTAAACTGTACTAATTATTCTAAAAAGCTTTAGGAACATTACAGTAAATATTTGAAGGACTAATTACAAAATATTTAAATTTTACTTAGAATAGTGGAAAATAAATGCCTCAAAATTTTTTTAATAGAAATGTTTAAATAAAAGATATTTTTTTAAATGTATGAATAGAATTGTATATAGCATAATATTTTTTTCTCTATTAAAAAAGCAAAAACTAATAGAGATGAAATATTAATTATTAGAATGTTTTTGAATCTTTTTTTAGTTTTTAAATAATAATTTTTTAATGTTAAATTAATAACGACTAACCTCAAAATGTACGTGTAATGAATTTATATTGGAGACAGGAGATTCTAAGGATTGCATTTCTTACATAATATTTAATATAAATAAATGACCTTACATACTATTTAATATAAATAAATTGTTGAACTAATTGCTATAACTCTATTATGTAGTAAGCAAAAATTGTCAAAGATAGAACAAATTTGATAGAAAAAAAAATTGTATTTTTTAATCCTTATAGTAGAATGATGCATCTTAAAAATATCAATAAAATGCATTTAACCAGCATCTAATTTTATTTTATCTTTATTTTTCATCCATCTTTATTTATAAGCATTTTATTTTATAATTTTTTTTTTCATTTTATTATTTACGGACTTTACGCTTTGAGACATGTCAATACCGTGTTTAGTTGTACAACAATTAAAATCTGGTGACCACCATGTTCATAATTTACATGATGGCTTATTTTAGCCTAATAACTATTACAAAAATAATTTAAATGAAATGATACCTGAAATCAACAATATTATGACATTTTGGAAGGAGAATTATTATTTTCTACTTTTTATATTTATTTATCAACTTCGTATTTGCTCTAGCAATTATCTTCATTTTTAAAATTTTCGGAATCAATAATCGATAAGATATCTTTTAATACAAAATAATAAAAAATGATTTAAAATTTATTGTAGTTTTAAAATTTTCTAAAAGTAGAAATCTTATAAGAACTTTTTTTTTTTCAGTGTTACAGTTCTTCCTATTATTAAAACTATTCTTATTTTATCTCTTCAAAAACATTGTTTGTTATTAACGTTATTTTGCATAAAATGTGAACCTAAAAATATAAAAGTTTATATGTTTCTTTATTTTTTATACTTTTGTTCTTTTTTTATTAATTACACTTCTTTAAAATATGTACTTTTTCTTTCTGTCTATTAAGAAATGAAATTTTAATTAGTATTTTCGGTTTTTCTGTAATTTGAATTTCAAAAGCAATCGATAACTATATTTTATTTTTCTTATGTTTTAAAGTAAGATTTAAATTTAATTTTTAAAATATAAACTAAAAAAAAATTTTTAATATTAATCAACTTCATTCAAAAATGTAATAAATAGGAAACGAAAAATTTTTCATCCATTATTTTTATTGAATAATTAAATTTCCAAGCGATACATAAAGAGTTAAAACTCAAAAAATCCCACAGTATACAGAAATATATCAAAACTAAGAACTAATTACTAAATACTGGTTTCAGATTAAATACTCCTTTATATCATTACTTATTATATTTCAGGATCAAATTCCCAATCTCTTAAAATTGAATCATTATAAATGTATGATTAAATATAACAATTGGTATCATCGCTACAGAAAATATCAAAAACATAACAGAAATAACAAAGATGTACTTCACAATATAGTCCCCATTTTCAATTCTGTAAGTATAAGTTAGAAGATGTCCTTTTTGAACAACATGTCCTTCGGTCAAGTTGCTTGCAGCATTAGCGTCGGGCAGATATTTGGCAGATTTCCCATCAGAAACGTTGAAATACAGAACGTTGCATGAAGTCGCGTTTTCCGAGTTAGTTATCTGCTTGACATGCACATATACGAAAAGACTTACGATAGTCGAGGCCAAAACAAAGATCAAGGTTAAGTAGGTAAGACAATAAAGCCGATTCCATGCTTGGCTCCTCTTGTCAATTGCTTTCTCTCTCTTCTCAATTTCCTTCAGCAAGTAACGGATCATTTTATTTCCTGTACTGGTCTTCTTTCCTTTGATAACTGTGGATTGAAGAAAATAGTACAATAAAAATGTGTGTAGGAATATTATAATTCATAGACAATTATTATTATTCAGAAAATCATATAATATCTAGAAATAACTTTAATAGAATATGATACCATAATATGATTTATGATTAAAAATATTTTTATAAGAAACATGCAGGTCATTGATTTTTTTTTATAATTATATACTTATTAATTTATCTGCTTAATATATATGAAAAATGCTTCTGTTTTGTAAAAACAAGTAATATAAAAAAATTTTTAAGTCAATTCCTTCTTTTTTTTCTCACTATATTGCAGGAAGTCCTTCATAAATAATTTTCATTCAGTTTTTTTAAGTTTATCTGATGCTCTCTATTGGTAGATATATGCAACTTAAATCTAAAAAAAAACTAAAATTAATTAATTAAAATTAATGAATGAATTAATATTTGGAAAAACTGTATTAACATCCAGTGTTATCCACTACAAGTTCAAATAAAAAATGTATTTGAAATTGAGTAGATGAATAAAAAGTATTTTATTAACGATTGAAAATTTGAACAAGATATATATAGGGAGATTGTGAGCTAATAGAAGGAATTGAAAAAAAAAAAGAACAGAAATCTCGAATTACAGCAAAATAATAAAAGGAAAAATAATAAAAGCAAATATAATAAAAGCAATATCCATACGATAAAAATAATCAAAGCAAATCCATACGATAAAAATAATAATAGCAAAATATATTAGGCTATATTTCAAATTTAATTAAAAATTTTTTTTTGATCATTTAAAATTAAAAATATAGAACACATTAACAAGAATACTCACGATCGTTTCAAATTTCAAACGTAAAAAAATTAAGAATAATAACAGCCAGTTACATTATTTTAAAAATGATGCTAAATTAAAATCAGACGATTTTTTATATTATTGCCAATTTGTAGTTACGTTATTTTAAAAATTGAATAATATATATTAAGAGAATAATGAAAATATTTGATAATAAAATAATAATAATTAATAATTAAATGAATAAAAATAATTAATAATTGTATGAATAAAATAAATAATAATCATTAATTAATTAATAATTAGTTATGAGAAAAAGAGATTATTAATAATTATTAATTAATTAATGATGTGAAAATGAGAAGAAAGAGCAGAGTGAATATATGAATATTTCTCCCATATAAAACTAAAATTAATGAATTAATATTTGAAAAAAACTGTATTAACATCCAATGTCATCCACTACAAGTTCAAAAAAATTTATTTGAACTTGAGTGGATGAAAAAATGTATTTTATTATGATTGAAAATTTGAACAAGATATATATAGGGAGAGTGTGAGCTAATAGAAGGAATTTAAAATTATATAATAAATAATATATTACGGAACAGAAATTAGGAAAAATAATAAAGAAATAAATATATTTATTTTTAATAGAATTTTGCGTCATTACTAACGTTTTTTTAATGTATTTTGAAAAGATAAAAATGAAATGATTTTCTGAAATATTTGATATATTAGAAAAACTCAGTTCAGATATGCAAGTTTAATTTATTCCTTATTTTGAAAACTTTTATTTGGAATGATTTCTATTTCTTATAAAGTAAGCAATCGTTCTATGTTACGAAGAAACTAACGTAAAATAAATCTGAAAAACAAAAATCTTTAATAAACGAACTAAAATCATTTATACCGCCTTCATTACAAGTATATTCCACATAAAAAATAGTTTTAAAATATTTCATTTTATTAATTATCTGTGTTTGCATTGAAATAATTATTTTTTAATTTTGTGCTTTATGATTTTTTTTTGTTCGTTAAATTTTCTGTAAGTTTTGCCTCTTAGCCATACATTCATACATACAAATTTTTTATCATTTTTTATCAACATTAAAAAAGCTTCATGATTTTTTTTTGTTCGTTAAATTTTCTGTATGTTTTGCTTCTTAGCCATACATTCATACATATAGATTTTTTATCATTTTTTATCAACATTAAAAGCTTCATGATTTTTTTTTTTTTTTTTGTTCGTTAAATTTTCTGTAAGTTTTGCTTCTTAGCCATACATTCATACATATAGATTTTTTTATCATTTTTTATAAACATTAAAAGCGTCATGATTTTTTTTTTTTGTTCGTTAAATTTTCTGTAAGTTTTTGCTTCTTAGCCATACATTCATACATATAGATTTTTTTCATTTTTAATGAAAAGCGTCATGATTTTTTTTTTGTTCGTTAAATTTTCTGTAAGTTTTGCTTCTTAGCCATACATTCATACATATAGATTTTTTATCATTTTTTATAAACATTAAAAGCGTCATGATTTTTTTTTTTTTGTTCGTTAAATTTTCTGTAAGTTTTTGCTTCTTAACCATACATTCATACATATAGATTTTTTTATCATTTTTTATCAACAAAAATCATGATTTTTTTGTTCGTTAAATTTTCTGTAAGTTTTGCTTCTTAGCCATACATTCATACATATAGATTTTTTTATCATTTTTTATACAACATTAAAAGCTTCATGATTTTTTTGTTCGTTAAATTTTCTGTAAGTTTTGCTTCTTAACCATACATTCATACATATAGATTTTTTTATCATTTTTTATCAACATTAAAAAGCGTCAAGATTTTTTTTTGTTCGTTAAATTTTCTGTGAAGTTTTGCTTCTTAGCCATACATTCAACATATAGATTTTTTATCATTTTTTATCAACATTAAAAGCGTCATGATTTTTTTTTGTTCGTTAAATTTTCTGTAAGTTTTGCTTAACCATACATTCATACATATAGATTTTTTTTTATCATTTTTTTTATCAACATTAAAAGCGTCAAGATTTTTTTCGTTAAATTTTCTGTAAGTTTTGCTTCGTTAAATTTAGATTTTTTATCAGTTTTAAAAGCTTCGTTCATACAACATATAATTTTTTTTATCATTTTTTTTATCAACATGAAAAAGCGTCAAGATTTTTTTTTTTTTTTGTTCGTTAAATGTAAGTTTTTCATACATTCATACATATAGATTTTTTATCATTTTTTTCAACATTAAAATCATGATTTTTTTTGTTCGTTAAATTTTCTGTAAGTTTTGCTTCTTAACCATACATTCATACATTAGATTTTTTATCATTTTTTATCAACATGAAAAGCGTCAAGATTTTTTTTTTGTTCGTTAAATTTTCTGTAAGTTTTGCTTCTTAGCCATACATTATTTTAAAGATCTTTTATTATGGAGGCCGAAATATACAGCAGAGTTATTATTATCAAAAATATTAAGGATAAACAAATTGAAATTGAAATATATACGTTCAACAAAATAAATCATAAAAATATTTAGCGAAATAAATTTCAAGTAAATGATTTTTTATTTTATATTATTTTATTCTGTAACTTATTTTTAGTACGTTGAAATTATCTATGGTAGATTGAGACTGTAAATAAAATTAAAAAATGACGCACTGAAATTTTTTTATCCTATTAAAAATTACTTAAATAAAATGCAATATAATAGAAGGAATTATTTACATATAGATGACAAATAACTAACTTAAGTATTAATGCAAAAAATAATAAAAACAAAAAGTGCTCCAGCAAATACTGGAAAAATATCGACCACAGGAAAAGGAAATGTTAATAAAAAAAGTCTATGATTTTAAAGAGTTGTTTAAAGTAAAGAAATAATAGCAAAAAGTTAGCTAATATTATTACCTACAAGAGTACGAAACAAAATTGCTATTGATAGAAAATATTTTTTGAAATGAATTTTATAATATTCTTAAATAATATTTGTAAACAAACACCATAAGAAAAACGCACATACTTTTAATGTAATAACTTAATTTTTACACTAATTAATGTTTCACGTACCACACAAATAAAATATATCTGGCATCTACTTTAAAACAATAAAAATAAAATTTCTTATAATCTTTGTAAAAACACAAAATATGTATACAAATTAAAATATAAATTTAAAACAATTTTCAAAACTTGCAGAACAGTCAAAATAAATGAAAAGTAAATTTTAAACACGTACTTACCTGACTTAGCCATCGTCATTTCTTCTGTTTAAATGTCTGCTGCTGTCTGTGAAAATCAGCGGAGTAAATGAGTAATATTTAAAACTCGTCTCTTTTATATGTGGGTAATTCTGGATTTGTGTACGTATTAGGAACCTTTCTGCGAATGTTGCGCAATGATTCTTGCAATTCGAAATAGCGCAGTAAGCAAGTTTTTAATGTTTTTCTAATGTTGCCTTATTTAGTATTTTAGAATATAAAAACCAGATTTTTGACATAGTTCCCATGAATATTTTATTCCAGAAATTTTTTTCCCATTTTTCCCTTGAATTTTTTGTTCTATTATTCCAATTCAGAGAATACAATGACATTTAAGTCATTCTCCAGTCACAATATTAGACTATTTTCAGGAAAAGGATTCAGAACAAATATAACAAATTTCTGATAAATAAAAAAGACAAGATTCTAATCAGAACAGAAATAGAAGTTATATCAATTTTCATATTAAATTCAATTATTCCTTAAAAAAGATCTACATTGGTATGTTTTCTTTGCAGGTTAAGGAAAAATTACATAAAATGCTATCTCTATATAAATTTCAATTAATTATTGATGAATGTGATTTATTACATGTTCTTCCATAGATCTTAAATATATAAAGATAAATGTTAATTTAATTATTTTGATTATTACATCTAGTACTTTAATCAGTATATCGATTGAATCAGCAAGGATTTCCTACTGAATCAGTACCCGCTTCATATATGGTTTATATTATGTACTATGAATGGATTTATGAATGTATTATTATGATGAATTATTTGTGAATGGATTAAAAAGAATTCGTGAAATAAATTCAATGACTTTTATCGAATAATTTTCAATTTTTTCAGTGGCTTTTATCGTTTTCATCATATACAAGATAAAAATCACCTGCAAGTCACGGCAAATTGAAATGGAAAGATTTAAATTTAAAAACTTTTCCACTACATAATGGTGAATGTTTGTTACAAAAGGATTTCCTGCCGTATCACTGGCGGCCCTTGATATGGTTTATTTTAAGTACTATAATCTTTTTAATTTCCAATAACAAGGCAATACAAAAAGGAGGAACGTAACGACTGATATTTAGTTGGAGTAACGAGGGTAATACCCTGTACCTCCATATCAATAATTCATATTAAAAAGTTACATAAATATATATATTCAAAATTTAAAGTTTATTAAAGAAGAAATAATTAATATCAACGAAATAAATTAATATCAACGAATAAGCTTTTAAATTAAAACATCACTTGACAATAGGATCTGCATTAACTAACTCTCTGAATATCCCGCCAACTGGTTCCTTCAAAACTTATACATGTGCCTTGTGTTTTGCAATAAACCATAAAATCCCACATAAAATAAACATCACATCATTATATATAACTCCACGCATTCTTTTAACCTCTACAATCTTTTGATACATTTTTATAAAATACAAAGCGCAATAATAAGTAATGAATAAAATTGTTAATCAAAATTACTTCTTCATCTTAACACGCCCTGACATTCTCAACCACGTCCTCCTTTGAAAATCTTCTATCTACAGTAACTGCTCTCCAATGCTTAAGTTTCAAAATCGTTTTAGTCTTTTTCAATGTCATTTATCCATGTCTGTGGTCTTCCTTTAGCTCGGAATGCCTCGGGTATTTTGAATGTCAAGGTGTCAGTGGAATTATCATACGAGCTTCTACAGACATGGCTCCAGCATCTTAATCTATTACTACAGATTTGTGGTTATATCATAGTTCCAAGTTGTATTTTATTCGCCAACATTCTCTGTTTTGAACTGGACCAAAAATTTATCTGGGTCCTCTCTAACATGATCAGTTTAGCGTTGTATGCAACTGTTTTAGGTCCATGTTTCACTTGCATAAAAGTAAAACAGGCTGTATAAGTTTCTTATCACTTCTGCATAAAATTATTAATCAAGATTACTTCTTCATCTTAACGGATAAGCTCTTGCATGCCATAGGTGCGCCAACTACGCGCTTTTTCCAAAGTCTTCTATCTACAGTGACTCCTCGCCAATCTTGAAATTTCAAAATGTTTAAGCCTTTTCAATGTCATTTACCCATCTAGATCAGGGATGGGTAACCCAAATGATCTCACGGGCCACTTCGGAAATGCATCATAATTCTGCGGATCACATATAAAATTATATATCCCCATATTAGATTTAGACTCACTATAGACATTTTTTGACATGGAAATTGAAACATAAGGAGTTATTATTTTTGTGTTTACTATTATTCTTACAAGTAAACATTGATAATATAATAATAATGATTCTAACATCATATTGTAAAGAAATATAGAACACTATAAATGAAATATAATATATATATATATATATATATATATATATATATATAAACAAAATTTAAAAAAGGAGATCATGAAAAAATATTTATTTGACTAGTGCGATTTTTGTTTCTCCATTCTTTTAATTAACTTTTGCAAATCGATCTCAATGTGGGTATTTTCACATCGTAATTGGTGTTCAGGGGAACGTCCGTTATGTTTGAGCGTATTTTGTGTTTGGTCAATTCCCCTTTAGAAAATAACGACATGCAGGAGTAAGTTGAACCAAAAATGCTAACAACTTCAACTAAGACTCTGGCTTGCTCTGCTATCAACAATCAACTGTGCGTATTTAGGGTTGATCGCTGCTGTCCCTTAATTAACGAACCTATTATATTAGACGTTCCACAATGAGCGCGCATCCCAGTATAAAGTGAGAGAGTTCGCAGAATAAATTACAGCTAAAACTCATAACTATAAACTCATAAATAAAACAAGCAAGATCGGTCATATATTCTCAAGAATATTATTTTTAAATAAAAGTTAAATATTTCTTATAATTTCGACAGTTAATTTTTGAATATATGGATGCACACATAATGTATTTTTTTAATACATTGGTTTTCACTACTTTGGCCATTATAAAATATATTTTGTAAAATAGTGATAGATCTCACCGGCCGGAAAAATATTCAAGGCGGGCCGCGGGTTGTCCACCCCTGATCTAGTCTGTGGTCTTCCTTTTGCTCGAGATCCCTCGAATTTTTTTAATGCCATGATCTCATTGGAATTATCACACTAACTTATACAGACATGACTCGGGCATCTTAATCTATTACTACAGATTTGTATCATCTATTGATCTATTGATGAAATAAGTAATACACGTTCTCCAATGGTAAATTGGTATTTATATGTAGATGGCCTTTTTGTAATTTTGCCTTAACCTTCAAATAAAAAAAACACAAATCTAGATCTTTCATAAAAAAATTTAATTTCTTATAAACATTCATATAATTACTATTATTATTATTTATTTTTCTGATAAGTATATTATGTTTTTTATTATTTATCTGAAATTTATAATATTTGTTCTTAAACCTTTTATAGAAAATAATCTATTATAGTGACTGCAGTATGCTGTAAACATCTTTTTTCAATTCCTTCTATTAGCTCACACTCTCGCTATATATATCTTGTCCAAATTTACAATCGTTCATAAAATACATTTTATTCATCTACTCAAGTTCAAATATTTTTTTTTAACTTGTAGTGGATGATACTTGATGTTAATACAGTTATTTCAAATATTAATTCGGTAATTAAATTTAATTAATTAATTTCAGTTTTTTTTTTTTTTTAGATTTAAGTTGCATATATCTACCAACAGATGGCGCCATATAAGTAGGAATTGACTTTAGAAATATTTTTAATATTACTTGTTTCTTCTGAATTAAAATATGCCAAATAAAATATTGCTAGGAACTATCTCAAAACTGTTCCTGTTTTATACTAAAATTTTAGCTAAGATAGAACTAGAAAAACCTTAAAAACTTGTTTACTGAGCTTTGAAATTCTTGAAAAAAATTATTATTACGAATTACAAGAATCGGTGCGCAATATTCCCGGAAAAGTTATTGACACATTCACAAATCCAGAATCGCCTATATATAAGAGAGGGCAAGTTTAAAATACTATTCATTTATTCCACGGGTTTTCACAGATAGCAGCAAACTTTTAAGCCGCAGAAACTACGATCGATATGGCAAGTAAGTACATTTATAAATATTCGCTTTCAATTTGTATTGAATATTCTGCAATTTTAAAAATTAATTGAAATTTATGTTTTAATTTGTATAAATTATTTTGTGATTTTGTAAGGAATATTTTATTTTATTATTTTAAAATAGAGGCGAAATATATGTGTGTGGTAAGTGGAGCCTTTATTAGATTTTTGTTCATACAAAAAAATTATGTTATACTATAATACTAAAATTAAGTGTGCTTTCATACAGTATTTATTTTCTTAATATTATTTAATGATTTTCTGAAATTTATTTTAAAAATAGTTTTTGCCGGTAGATTTTTTCGTAAAATACTTGTAGTAAATAGTATAAGTTGACTATCAGCTCTTATCTCTTCTTTTTAAATACATTTTTCAAATTCATAGATTTAACTTTTTATAGTATTTCTTTTCACTGCGATCGAAGTTTTTCCAGTGTTTGCTAAATCGCGCGTTTTTAATTGTTGCATCAATACTTATGTAAGTTACTTGTCATATATATATATATATATATATATATATATATATATATATATATATATATATATATATACATGTCTGACTAAGAAGCATAACTTACAGAAAATGTAACGAATAAAAAATTATAAAGTGATTTTGTTCATAAAAAATGCCCACCGAAATTAAAAAAATACTTATTAATGTCTATATAAATACAGAAAATTAATAATATGAAGCATCATAAATTATTTTTATGTGGAGTATAGTTGTAATGAATGTGATATAATTTATTTTAGTTCGCTTTTTTAATGATTAGATTTATTTTTTTTTCTTCACAAGAAACTATTGCTTACTGTATAAAAAATACAAATCATTTCAAATAAAAGATTCTCACCATTACGAATAAATTAAACTTATAAATCTGAATTGAGTTTTTCTAATGTATGAAATATTTCAGAAAATCGGTTCAGTTTTATCATTTCAAAAAATACTTTGATACATAATTGAGCGAAAAATCTGTTAAATATAAATACATTTATTTATTATTCATTTTTGCTGATTTCTTCTACCTTAATTTTATTTTATTTTGATGAAAAATTAACAATTTTATTTTAGTTTTGTTCTTATCAATGATATTGTATAATTTAGAAAAATAATTTAGCCGAAATAAAGCAAGACAAATTATTTAGATGCATATAGAAAATTCAAAATAGATCATTTTAATAACCTTAACCATAGAGCATTTCTGATTGAAGGAAACTGTCTTAAAGCGTCTGTAGATAAAATAATTCTTCAAATTTTGTGCAAAAGTAATTCTTATAATATCACATCAATTAATATGTCTACGAATAGGTGTATGAATATATTAATTGAGAGGAAAGGAAAATTTACAGATTGGATACTGTATTCTATTCGTGAAAAGGATTCATTTTTCATGGTAGTTTGTTGGCATAATATTAGATCTCCGGTTTCTGTGTTTACTGAAACAAAGACATCTAGCATCTTTTAATTGAAAAAGAGTATCAAATTATTTTTCAGGATAATTTGGCTGCAAATAATTTTTCCTTGTTTTATTTAAGCTATTTCAAAATATTGTCAAAACGCGATGTCGTTGACTTTTTCTATTTGCAGAGTACTCAGAATTGAGATTTTTATTAACAGTCTTTTAAATCTGAACAATTTACGTAAGCAAAACGAGCAATAAAGAAATCCACTCATCATTTTCAGAATGGATCATGCATGGGAGAAAATTGAACACAATACTCAGTGGTATGGAATCCTTGGGTTACTTTCAGGAAAGAGTAGAGTTGATGGAGTTTGTTATTATGAGTGTAAATCGCCTTGCATCGATAGACTTAACTGATGAGAGTTTATATGGTCTCCATTCTAAACTACTTGCAGATACTGATCAGTTATCTTTGAAGTCAAAGTTTTATTCTCTTCCCCTATCGGCGGATTTTCGTTCAAATTTAAATGCTATGCGGGGCTCAACGATGTCCAATATAAAAGTTAGTAAAGCCGAGTTTTATGGCCAAAAGAGGAACATTAATTCTACTATGAGACCTTTTTCAATGTAGTTTAAAATGATTCTCTAAATTGGACTTTTAACATATTGTCATGTTTGTAACCACCTTGACGATACTTTTAGCAGTTTTCCATGTAATTTAATACTTAATTTTTAAAAAAAAACAGAAGCATTTTTCATATAAGTTAAAACATAAATAATTATAAGACATCATTATAATAAATAAACAATGATTTACATGCTTTTTTTCAATTTTTTTTTTTTTAACACAAAGTATATTATATTATCTTAGAACATTAAGTTATTTTTAGAAATTGCATGACTTTTAAAGTAATATTAATGTTCAATTAATTATACTATTCTTAAGAACAGTTTTATTGCATTATTTCCTTCAACCCACAGAAACCAAGGGAAGAAGAATACCTGTAAAAGGAAAGTACAGGATTCTGAGCCAATTTGCCCTTACTTTCTGAGGTCACGAAAAGAAATCGGAAAGGGAGAGAAACCTTTGTACAAGAGGAGGAGCCAAGCAATTAATCGACTTGTTTCCACGACATGCATAAAATTGGTGTTAGGTTCGACTCCAACCACCATAAATATTAACATATATGTATAATTCAAGCAGATAATGATGGAAAACGCGCCTTCATACAATGTTCTGAATTACAACATTTCTGATGTGAAATCTACCAAATATCTGCCCTAAGCAAATGCTGCAAATAACTTCACCCATGACAATGTTGTTCAAAAAGGACATCTTCTTAGTTACACTTACAGAATTGAAAATAAGGACTTTATTGTGAAGTACATCTTTATTATTTCTATTATATTTTTGGTATTTTCTGTAGCAATTGTTTCCAATTGTTAAAAATAATGAAATTGAGGATAATCCTGTTTAATTTTAAGAACTAGCTGATAATGATGGAAAATAATGATAATAATGACGATGAGACAGATAATGATGGAAAACGCGCCTTCATACAATGTTCTGAATTACAAAATTTCTGATGTGAATTCAACTGATTTGAATGTGTGCAAACCAACTATTTGCCCGACGGTAAGGCTGCCAGTAACTTAACCCATGGAAATGTTCTTCTTACTTTTACTTACAAAATTTGAAAACGAGATTTATATTTTAAAGTACGACTGTGTAATTTCAATTATATTATTGGTATTTTCTGTAGCAATTGTTCCAATTGTTATATATAATCATATTGAGGATAATCTTGTTTAATTTGAAGAGCTTGGGAATTTGATACTGCAATTTAATATGAAATTGTATACTGCAAAATTTAATCTATAACCAATATATTTAGAAATTTATTTGCTTGGATGTATTTCTGTATACTGTGAGAGTTTTAAATTTTATGCTTTATGTACTTTTTGGCAATATATTCTCTCAATAAAAATGATATGTGAAAATATATTTCGTTTCTTATTTATTACATTTTAGAATGAAGTTGATTATTAGTAAAAATTGTGTTCGTTTATAATTTAAAAAAGCAAAATTAAATCTTACTTTTAAAATATAAGAAATTTAAATGTATAGTCATCAATTGTATTCAAATACAAATTACAGAAATTAAATATATTAATTAAAATTTTATTCATTAAATAAGAAGTTTGATCATTAAATAAAAATTTTATTCATTAAATATAAAATTTAATTCCTAAATAAGCAGAAAGAAAATGTATATTTTATAGAAATGTGTTTAATAAAAAGCAAAAAAAATATAAAAAAAAATTAAGGAAGCTTTGTCATATGAACTTTTATATTTTTTAAGTCCACATTTCATTAAATAAGAAATAATAATTTATTACATTTTAAAATGTATAAAAAAAATACTTATACATTTAAAAATATTAATTAAAATTTATTTAATTGAAGAAAATCTAATTTCGTATCTAAATATAGGGAAGGAAAATCATATATTTTAAAGAAGTGTATTTGATAAACAACAAAAAAATATGAAAAATAATCAAAGAAATTTTTATATGAAGTGATATGAATCTTTATTTCATATTTATAAAAAAAAAAAGTTATTTTTTGGTATTATCTAAAACAATTCCAATAATATATTTTAAAATATACGTTTTGGATCGGAAGAATTCTTTTCGACATTTGCTCCTGAGAGTTTGAAAATCAATGAATTTGTTATAGCGAATGCAAAAAAAAAAAAAAAAACTCATTGTGTTTTAATGTCACTATGGAGGTGCGCTAGACAGGTAACCAAAATAGTGGAAACATTGCCGCCTTATATAAGCTGTACATAATATAGATATATTCTAAAACATATAAATTGATTTGCCATATCAGATCTAATTGGCTCGTAAGCAGCCGTTGCTTATGCTGGAGCGTACGCTTGCTTGGAGGTGTAAGAAATGTCAAAATTTAAAGAGTTCTGTTACAGTAAAAAAAAAAAAAAGACATGTATTTAAAGGAAGGTAATACAAAACATTAATTAATTTATTTATTTAAGAATAAAAAAAAGGGTATTTTTGTGATACAGTCTGTGAATGTGTTGTTATAGAAATATGAAAATTACAATTTGAATTATTTTGTACAGAAACCTGTAACATAATAATTTTTATTGGTGCGGAACAACCCCGATAAAGTCCTTTAGAGTAATTCCTTTAAAACGAAGTAATAATCTGATTATTAAACTGGCTTTTTTAGTAGTCGTATTTAATGATAACATCAGATATTCTAGAATGACATGAAAGAGCTACTCAACAGCAAAGGCACAGTTACTGATGTCGAATCTGAGTATATATTGTCACAATGCTCATATATCATTCTTAAACATCTCATAAAAGGTCTTATGAAATTTTTCAAAGATGCAAGCAAATATTCGGACTATGTTAGACTAAAAAAGGAACACATCAATTGCTTCGCACTACAGAATATATCACGTAAGTCTTTCAAAATGAGTAATTCTTTAAACACGTTTCTGAAAATTTCTTTAATACATTAGAAGACCATGGAAACACTCCAGTCAGGAAACTAAACATAAAAGTGCCTAATATTACTGTTAAAAGACACATCAGTTGCTTTGTACTACAAAATATATGATAGTCTAAAATTCTAATCACACATTATATTCGTATCCTTTATACACATTTTATTCATTGATCACACATTTAACTCAAGAGGTACGCTTTTGGTATGCTTCCATTTTCGTTATTTTAAAGGCAAAAAATGCGTCTTCTACCTAAATTTGAAATCTTGTGTAATTAATAGTTTTGCCGAATTCCATTAAATACCAAAGACAATTCCATAAACACATTTAACAAAGCAATTTTGTAAATCATAGTAAATTTATGGTTGTTAGAAATGACATTACTACAAAAATCTTAGTAAAATGATTAACAATTACATCGCACCACATATTTTGAATTTAATTCCTTCAAATTATCATCTAAGGATCAATTACATTTGCATACATTTAATCGTCAATTACATTTTTGACATATTATGAATCTAAACAGGAAATTTATTATTTTCAAGTTCATAGATGAAGTAATTGATAAATAAATTCACACGTGATTAATTAAAGTTCATAAGTTATTTTCGGTTTGTTAAAATGTCATTTTCTGACACGATATAACGTATGTATAATATTTCTTTCTGAAGTAATATTATTTTCTGTCGATAGATAATAGACGAAAATAATTAAGCAAAAAAAATTGACTTATTTTTACTGTACTTTTATAAAGTCATTCCTGAAGAAACTAATAATTTGAAAATATTCTGAAAAAATAATAATATGGTATTTATTTTAAATAGTCTCTTTTAGAAAGAAATCATTTTATTTATTCTTAATGTTGGGACTAAATTTGTTGTATTTCTGATATTTGAAGCTTAGCTTCAATGCAAATCTATGCGTGAACATGCAATATGGTGGTGGTTTTTAACTAAAATAAATATTAAATTAACTATCTTCTGTACTGAGAACCAAATAAAAGCAAACACCACATCATTATAACAACACCACATCATCATATTCGTTTAACTTCTAGCGACTTTTGAGATAAGAGATCATTGCACTCTCATAAAACATAAAAAGCAGTAAAGGTTGTAATAAAATTTTTTATTAGCATCCTTACTTCTTCATCTTAACAAGCCCCTTGCATAACCGGGCTTCGTCAACCACGAGTGCTTTCCAACATCTTCTATCTACAGTGACTCCACTCCAATCATTAAATTTCAATGTCATTTAATCATTTAGTGATTTCTACATTAGAGAATTTGCGTATAAAATTCAGCATAGATAAAAGTTTTAAAAAACGTATTCACAGACATAGAACCTTGTATCCGAAACATTTTATAGGTTATTACATGGTTCCATATATTTCCTACATTGTCTCAAAATATGTTGCGTAGCTTCCGGTGTTTTTCAGAATGGATACCAAGGAGATGGAGTGAGACCGAAACTACAGTTTTGAGTTTGATGAACATGTTTGTGCCAAAACTGGAAAATAGTACATACACCTTTTCAATTTGTTGGCAAAAGCCGATTAGAAAACTTAAGAAAATTTAAAGGATTGAATTCTTGATCCTAGTTCTTGCTTGCCAATGCATTTTTGTGTTTTGTTGTGTCTCCTTAGTTTATTGAAAAATAATATCTCCATAAAAAATAATATCTATGTAATAAACGATGAATTTTTCTTTATATTTTTCAAGAGAGTCTGTATATTCTCTGAATTGCCAATTTATCCAAATAAAATAGATTTTTAAAATACTGATTAGAATGTTGTTTAATAGTTTTCCAAAATACTTGGCGACTCGATGTGATAGATAATGAGGGACAGAAACTTATGGCGAAATTATTAAAATAAGTGCAAGGACTTGATCTTCGAATTTTTATTGTAATTAGAAAACTATCTTGAAGAGGATACTGAAAAGTATTTTAGATAAGATTTAAGTGCATTTGAGACAAAAATTACTATAATCTCCTATAATTCTTAATGTTGTTTGAAAAGGTGCTTAAGGAAACGGTAAGAAGTAACTGAATTTTTTCAAATAATTTTGAAAAAGATATCACTAAGCTGAAAGATAATTTACGAGTTTTGACTAAATAGTGGTTAATTGGGGATTCAAATGGAAGAATGGATGTTTAAATTGTCAAGAAGGTTTCCAAAATGGTACAGCAGAAAATCCTTTGTAATTCAATCAATATACAGATTAAAGTACTAGATGTGATAATCAAAATAATGAAGCTAACATTCATCATTATGTATTCAAAATCTATTGAAAAAATAACTAATAAAACATGTTCACCAATGATTAATTGAAATTCATATACAGGTAGAAATTTCTGTAATTTTGCCTCAAACTTTAAATGAAAAAACATTAATCTAGATCTTTGTAGAACCCTCTTCTAGAAAATAGTTTATTATATTGACTGCAAAATAATGTAAACATGCGGTTTTCCTCTGAATTGGAATGTGCAAAATAAAATATACATGGAAACTATCGCAAAATTTGTTCGTGTTTTATTCAATATTAACGTAGATAACACCAGAAAAACTTGTCTACTGCGCTTTACTGTGCTAGAAATTATTTCGAATTACAGGAATCGTTGCGCAACATTCACGGAAAAGTTCCTAATACGTACACAAATCCAGAATTACCTATATATAAAAGAGGCTAGTTTAAAATATTATTCATTTATTGCACAGATCTTCACAGACAGCAGCAGATATTTAAACCGAGGAATTAACGACGGATATGTCAGGTAAGTGCAAGTTTAAAAATTTACTTTTAATTTAGTTCGACTGTTCTGCAATTTTTGAAAAATATTTTAAATTTATATTTTAATTTTTTATAAATTATTTTGTAGAATTTATAAAGGATATAAGAAATTTTTAATTGTATTATTTTAAAGTAAATGCCAAATATAGTGTATTTGTGTAGTAAATGAAACATTTATTAATGGAAAAAAATATGTTATAATATTAAAATTAAGTGTGTTTTCATATAGTATATGTTTTTATAAATATTATTCAAGATATCCTAACATTTATTTTAAAAACGTTTTCTGTCAATAGAATTTTTTTTTCGTAAGAAACTCTTGTAAGTAATAGTATAAACTAACTATCAGATCTTATTTCTTCACTTTAAACAACTTTTTAAAATTCATAGATTTAACTTTTTTTTATAATATTTCCTTTCCCTTTGGTCGATGTTTTTGCAATGCAATGTTTGCTAGAGCATGTTTTGTTTTTGTTAGTTTACAAAGTTTCGTTATTTCAAAGTGTATGTTAATTATTTGCCATCTATATACATAACTTGATTGTTCTACTGTGTTGCATTTTATTTAACTAAGGTTTTTTATAACAGTATAAAAAGGTTTTATTTTACTTTCCTTCACACACTTATATTGAATAACATTTATTAATTTCAATGTAAATACAGATAGTTAATAATATAAAGCATTTTTAAACGCTTTATGTAGAGTATAGTTGTAATGTTCGTGACATAAATTTTTTCAGTTCCCTTTTTATGGCATTTGATTTTCATTATATGTTTTATAACAACCCTTCTTTTCTTAAAAATATATTTGTTTGTTAGTTTCCTTTTAGCATGGAATGATTGCTTGCTGCATTGCATACGATAGAAAAAACAAAGTCACTTGAAATAAAAAAGTTCTCACAATCACAAGTAAATAAAACTCAGAAATCTGAACTGAATTTTTGTAAGGTATCAAATATTTCAGAAAATTATTTCATTTTTATCATATCAGAAATATATAAAAAGTGCCTTAGTCATTGCTCGAAAATTTCTATTAACTTTAATTATAAATAAAAATAATACTTATTCTTTATAAATGAATTTATAATATAAAAGGCCCTTGATGCGGCATAGTGTACTTAAGAGATTTTCCAAACAGGTCAGGTAAAATGTCGCCAAGTTTGCAGCCAACTTGGCGTACTTTTTAAATTTTCTTTGTAGGCTATTATAATTAAAAAAAATATTTTTTTTCACAGTAAATCAGTTAAAACAGGAAATAAATAATTATAAAAACTTAAAATTAAAAATAAATAATTATGTTCCAGGTTTTTTTTTTTTTCGAATTTTCTTAACATTAATCTCATTACGTTATCAAAAAACTATTACATACCATCATTACATTATTTCTGGTAATTGTATGGTTTTTATAAGTAATGTTAATGTTCTGTGAATTATAATATGCTTACATACATATTTATTGTATTATTTTCTTCAACCCACAGTAATCAAGGAGAAGAATACTTGTAAAGGGAAAGTACAAGATCCTCAGCCAGTCAGCTGTCACTTGCTGCAGGAATGTCGAAAGGAAATTAGAGATAAAGCAATGTACAAGAGATGCGAAACAAGGAAGATACTTTTTTCCTATGTACTCGTCAACTTGATCTCCATTTTGACTTCAATCAGCTTAAGTCATTTTGTATATTTGCAGAACCAGAAGATAATGAGGGAAAAGCTACTTCTCTGAATGATCAGAATATCAACATTTCTGATGTGAAATCTGCCAAACAGTTGCCTGACGCTAATACTGCAAGCAACGTGACCCATGGAAATGTGGCTTCAACCATCGTAAGTCATTTCGTACATTTGCAGAACCAGCATATAATGAGTGAAAACGCTACTACTTGTCGCAATGATCAGAATATCAACATTTCTGATGAGGAATCTGTCAAACATTTGCCTGACGCTACTTTTGCAAGCAACTTGACCCATGGAAATGTGGCTTCAACCACCGTAAATCATTTCGTACATACGGAGAACAAGCAGATAACGAGGGGTAACGCTATTTCTCTCAATGATCAGAATATCCGCATTTATGATGGGAATTCTGCCAAAATGACGCTACTACTGCAAGCAATATGACCCATGGAAATCAACCATCGTAAGTCATTTCATTTGCAGAACCAGCATATAATGGTGAAAACGCTACTACTTGTCGCAATGATAATATCAACATTTCTTTGAATCTGTCAAACATTTGCCTGACGCTACTTTTGCAAGCAACTTGACCCATGGAAATGTGGCTTCAACCACCGCATTTCGTACATACGGAGAACAAGCAGATAACGAGGGGTAACGCTATTTTTTCTCTCAATGATCAGAATATCAACATTTCTGATGGGAAATCTGCCAAACATTTGCCTGACGCTATTACTGCAAGCAACTTGACCCATGGAAATGTGGTTAAAAAGGACATCTTCTTACTTTTATTTACAGAATTGAAAATCAGGACTTTATTTTAAAGTGCATCTACGTAATTTCTTTTATATTATTGATATCATCTGTAGCAATTGTCCAGTTGTTATATATTATAATACTGAGAATAATACAATTTTGAATTATTTGATTTTTAGAGCTTGGGTATATGATCCTGTCATAAAATATGAATAGATATAATGCAATATTTAATCTACAACGAAAATTTAATCTAAAACAGATATTTAGTTATTACTTCTTACGTTTTGCTGTATTTCTCTATGTTGTGGGAGTTTTAAATTTTGATGCTTTATGTATATTTATTCAATAAAAATTATCTTTGAAAATATATCTCGTTTCTATATATTTATAATATTTTAGGATGAAGTTGATTATTATTATAAATTTTGTTTAGTTTATATTTTAAAAAAAGTAAAATTAATTCTTACTATAAAAATATAAGAAAAATAAATGTGTGACCATTATTTTCACTTCAAATATTAACTATGAAAGCTAAAAATATTAATTAAAATTTTATTCATTACAAAAAAAAAATTTCATTTCTAATATGCAGAAAGAAAAAGTGTATATTTTATAGAAATGTAATTAATAAAAAACAAGAACAAAAATATTAAAAAAATTGAAGAACCTCTGTTGTATGAAACTTTTATATTTTTAAGTTCATATTTCATTAAATGCGAAAATAATATTAATAAAATAAATGTATTTAAAAAAGAAAAATATATCTTTAATAATAATAGAAAAAGACTTTAGTTTGCAGTTTAAAATTTTTTTTTTTAAATTCCGATATATTTTAAAACCTTTTGTTTTGTAATAAAAGGGTTTTTATCAACAATTGATTTTGAAAATTTAAAAAGTGAAGGTAGTTTCTACAGCAAAAACGAAGCTGATAAAAACTATCTCAAAAAAAAAAAAAAAAAAATTCTCCTTCAAAATGTTAACTTGTTGAGGATTTCAGGTTCGTTTTCCTTTAAATTATTTTTGTAGTAGTTATCAGGATAAAATAAGCCATAATGTAAATTATCGACACTGTAGACACCAGATTTAAATTTTGAGAAACTTGCAAAGTATTGACATGTTAAGTAAAATTCCAAAATATTGAAGGAAATGAAAGAAATTATTAGAATAAAAATAAATCTTATTAAATGCATTTGATTGCAAAAATTTGATTTTTAAAAATATATCAATCTACTATCCAGATGAAAGAATAAAACTTTTGTCTATATCTCTCAAATTTGTTTCATCTGTGAAAATATTTTGCTTAATGCAGGACAATCAATGCAGGAATTTATGTCTATTAAATATTAGATAATGTTCAAAAAAGAATCCAATTCCTTTTGATTAATTTATCATTTTAATTTATGTTGAATTAAAAAAAAATTCTACATTTTATTTGAGAGCTGGATTTTAATGCTGAATTACTGTCAATACATGCATATTACGACAGATTTTGCTGAATTGTTCTGGCGAAAAAAAATAATGTGTATTTTTAATAATTTTATGAACGAATAAATTTGTCAAGAATTTAATAATAAGGAAGTACCAAAATTTTATATCCGTTTGAACGAACAAAAGTAAACAAAAAAAAGGTTTAATTAGCAATTAAACGGAAACATTCTTTTTCCATATTTTCCACATACTAATAAAATAAAAAATTTTAAACTCATTTTATTTATTGATCTTTTTATTCTTATCAAAATTCTGTTTTTTTTTTTTTTTTCGGCCAGAGGGTATTTTGCGATTTTCCACACTAGTTAGACTAATACTTGTTTTTATTTTTTTTCTAAAATTAAATTAAACTTAATAGAAAATGTTTTTATTTTATGAAAAAGATTAATGCACTTAACAATTTCATTTAATTCGTTACAATAAATATTTTAGATTTTCAACTCGAAGAAATAAAAAAATTGTTTTAAAAAAAAACTTTAGTAGGATATAACTTTTGCAGAAAAAGAATTGTTTGGAATTTAAGTCATCAATAAAATCTTAAGAGAAAGTAATTTTTAATCCTATAATCAATCATAGTTTGAAATAAATTATCTCATTAAAATTTCCATTCAAAAGTTTTATTTGAATAATCAGGAAAATTTATTTATTTTCTATTAAAATTGTTTATATTTTCAAAAATCAAATTTCAAAGCAAAGTTCAAATTTTAACAATTGAATGATGTTACAATAAATATTATGTGTTAAATTAAATCAAAAATATAATATATAAGCAAAATCGTCAAAAATAAATTAGTTAATCATGAAAAAAGGCTCGAACCTATGCAACATAGCAATTAAGAAATTTACAATTTAGTCATTTTAATTTGAGTTAATAAATCAGAATTAATTTTTTATATTCGGCAATATATATCTGCATTGCCTTTTGATATAGTTCATAAAAAGTTTTAACTGGTCATCTTATAACATATGGTCTTAAGAAAAATGTTAAATTCAATTTTATTATTTTACGAATATATATAAAACCATTTAGAGATTTATAATGACTGCAATAAATGTTTACATTTGAAAAAATTGGCAATAAGCATATTTGATAAAAACTGCAGAATAAAAAAATTAATGTGATAATACAATATGTCCAAATAGTATACTGATAATGTTTACCGATGTAAATTGTTAGAATTGTTTTTTTTTTTAATTTTAGTTGAAAAATATTCACATATTTTATTTGTGAACTTATCAGATACCTTTTTGCAAAATAGAATTTTCTTTTCAAGAAATGTCTTTTAAATATTATCTGTTCAAAAATTTGTTTAAGATAGAACTTAACGCTATCAATCGGTAAAAATCTACAAAAGATATATATAAAAATCTCTATCTCAAAAATCTGACCAGCGTGCAATATTTCTACTTAAAAATTTTTACTTTGTAAAGACAAGTTATAACAAGTGAATTTTGTTTCATCGGGATTCGTATACGTAAATACATATTTTTATAAAAACATTTTTTTAAAAATATGCGTGTTTAATTAAAATCATTGATTTATTTCCCACATTTTTCAAAATCAGTTAATAAAAATCACAGTACTTAAATTAAGGAAAAAGGGTTAGAAGCCAAAATTTTAAGTAAAAAAGCGTATATATGAAGAAAAAAAACCCGACTCAGTAAGTTTTTTTCTGCAACAACAATAACAAGTCACAAATATAGTGTTTAATGTTTTAAATTTTTTAGGATCCTTTAGTGAAAAAAACATTTTTTATTTTCGAACTTTTTCGTATCAGTTTGATATGACTTGTAGGTGGCATTTATCTCGTATGGAATGAATACGATAAAAGCCATTGAAAAATGAGGAAAATCATTTGATAAAAGTCATTCGATGCATTTCACAAATTCTAGAAAATCCGTTAAAGTATATAACACTTAAAATAAATTAAAAACTATCTTTGTGGTTGCCAGTGATACAGCAGGAAATCCTTGTTGATCCAGTCAAAATAATGATTAATGAACTAGATGTAATTATCAAATAAATTTAATTATCACTTATCGTTTTATATTGAAGATCTATTGAAGAAATAAGTAATAAAACACCAATGATTAATTGAAATTAATATATGTATATACATATAGTATTTTTTTTAAATTTATCTTTCAGTTTGCAATGACTTGTAGGGGCATTTATCTCGTATAGGATGAATACGATAAAAAAAGCATTGAAAAATGAGGAAAATCACTTGATAAAGTCATTCAATGCATTTCACAAATTCTACAAAATCCGTTAGAGATTCATCCTCATCATAACTGTCTCGACAGCCCATTGTGGGCCTTGGCTTTCTTTAAAAGTTCAGGCCAGGTTGTTCTCCTCCAGTTTTTGGTCTTCATAACATTAAAATCAAAGTCTAAACAGTCGACCCCAGTTAAAGATTATAATACTTAAGATAAATTAAACTATCTTTGTGGTTGCCAGTGATACAGCAGGAAATCCTTATTGATAGAGTCAAAATAATGATAAAAGTACTAGATGTAATTATGAAAATAATTTAATTCGTATTCATCATTATGTATTCAAAATCTATTGAAGAAAGGAGTAATAAAACACGTTCACCAATGATTAATTGAAATTCATATACAGATAGCATTTTTTTTTTATTTTACCTTACCCTTCAAATGAAAAAACACAAATCTGGATCTTTGAAGAAAAAAATTGAATGTCATGTAAAAGTTCCTATAACTACTATCTATGTTCTGAATAGAATATTATGTTTGTTTATTTATCTGATTTTTATTATATTTGGGGCCTGAATGGCCTACCGCTCTGGTGCTCGGTACCACAGATTTCGGGTTTAAGTCCCGATGGTGCCATGGATGTTAGTTGTGGTTCGGAATCCACTTTAAAACGTAGGTCCCGGTCTAACAGGATCGTAGAGCGTTGCGGGGGGTATTGTTACTTAGTGTCCGTAGCTTATCTTCGAGCTACACGCACCTCCTGAGTTGTGCAAAGTGAGTAACGTCGGTGCAGCGCTTGCCTTAAGGCATCGAAGATAACTGTTTAAGTATTTGCCAGTTACATTAAAACAAAAAATATATTTATCATATTTATTCACAACACATTTCTGGAATATAGTCTATTATGGTGACTGCAAGGTGAGGTAAACATATTTTTCTCTGAATTGGAATATCCCAAATATAATATTCATGGAACCCCTAAATTGATCGTGTTTTATTGTAAAATATTAAATAAGGTAACACTAGGAAAGCATTAAAAACTTGTTTACTGCGGTTTGGAATTTTAGCTACAAGTTATTATTACGAATTACAAGAATCGTTGCGCAACTTTCGTAGAAAAGTTCATGATGCGTCGGCAAATCTAGAATTTCTCACATATAAAAGGGGCAAGCGTGAATTAGAGCTCATTTATTCTATTGATTTTCTGCGAGCAAATTTTCAAACCGAAAAATGGCGATGGGTATGCCAAGTAAGTGCACGTATAAATATTTACTTTTACTTTATTTTCAATAGTCTGCAATTTTTAATAATTAATTGAAATTTATATTTTCATTCGTACACATTATTTTGTGATTTTAAACGAAATTTTTCATTTTATTATTTTAAAATAGATGCCAAATATATAGTATTTGTGTGGTGCATGAAACCTTTCATGAATTTTTGTTGATGGAAAAATTATGTTTTAATATTAAAATTACTTGTTAAGTTAAAAATTAAGTAATGTTAGAGTTATGTGTTTAGTGTATCATATCGTTTGTTTGTAAATATTATTCAAGAATATTCTAAAATATTTTGAATATTTTGAATATTTGAAAATATTTTCTGTCAATAGAATTCTTTTTCGTTAGAAATTCTTGTAGTTAATAGTATAAGCGATCTTAAACTCTTATTTCGTTATTTTAAACAGATTTTTTAAATTCATACATTTAACTTTTTTAGAATATTTCCTTTCCCAGTGGTTGATGTTTATCCAGCGTTTGCCAGTGCACGTTTTGTTTTTTTGTTAGTTGTTACTTCAATGCTTTTGTTAGTTATTTGTCACCTATATATATATATATATATATATATATTCTTCTATTATGTTGCATTTTATTTAAGTAATTTTATGAAAGTAAAAAAAAATTCTGTAGGCTTTTTTTTTTTTTAATTTTACTTACACCCTCAATCTACCAAAGATAGTTTCAAAGTACCATAGATATGTTGCAGGTTAAATAATGTAAAATAAAAATCACTTACAGAAATTTTATTTCACTAAATATTTTTTAACGTTTCATTTTGTTGAACATACCTATTTCAATTTTAATTTGTTAATCCTTATTATTTTTGACAAATAGTACTCTGTTGTATATCTCAGCTGCCATAATAAAGAGGATTATAAATTTATAGAAAATTTAACGAACAAAATACAAATCATATATGTTCCTGACGTTCATAAAAATGTCCACGAAAATTAAAAAAATATTTATTTCCTTGTAAATATAGATTATTATTAAAATGAAACACTATTAAATCTTTTAAATGTAGTATATTTGTAATGAATGTGATATAAATTATTTTACTTATATTATTGACAACGAACGATTGCTTATTGTATAAGAGATACAAACCTTTTGAAATAAAAAAAAAAGGTTAAAATCAGAATTATGAACTAATAAAACTTACAAATATGAACTGGTTTTTTTTTCTGTTATATCAAAAATTTCAGAAAATCATTTCATTTTTATAATTTCAGAAAGACACCAAAAGCTCGTTCTATTATTGCACAAAATTCTATTATTGTATTAAATTCTATTAAATTATTATTTTTAATAATAGGTTTTTAAATCTAAGTAATTTACCAAGCAAAAAGAATAAAAAAGAAATTTTCTAATCATTTTCAGAATGGATTCTTGTATGTGAGAAAAATGAACCCGTTACTCAGTGGTAGGGATTGCAATATCGGATCAAAAGTTCAATACCGGTATTCGGTATTGTTTAGATCTTAATACTGGGATACCGGTTTTAATACCGGTAGTAGAAATTTGAGAAAAACAAAGAAAATACAAGTGTGTTTTTGTTTTATTTGCCAGTTTTATTAGAGAATGTAATTTTAAGAAAGTTTACTATAAACTTGATCAAATTTGAATTGGTCAGTCTCTTTTGTTTTTTTTCATTCTCATTTTTAAAATCATTATAATTATGTAAATACCGTAAGACATTTTCTATTTCAGTATGCCTTTCTTCTGTGCGATTTTTCAATGTAATATATAATTCTTTAGATGGTGATGTGTGCTGTTCTTTCAGTGAATGCAACATGAAATTTATTGTTGCATTAGCTGCTAATAAATTAGAATATCTCCCACATAATGCCTCAAAAGCCAATTTTATGGGAAGTAGAGCTGATACAGTTCTGGATATTAAGTTGAATTCACAATAGAAAAATTAATTTGCAGGTTTGAGTCGATACTTACTTTTTGAATTGGATTTTTCAGTTTCAAAAAACGTTCCATAATTAGGAGTAAACTATTCCACCGTTCCTAGTTTTCAGATAAGAATTCTGAGTAAGAATTCACAGATAACAATAAGAATTTCACAGATAAAATTTCTTTCACAGATAAGAATCCTAAATTTCTAGTAAATACCGAAAAAACGGTTTTTAAACTTGTGAATACCGGTATTACAAAATAGCACAAAACGGCTAAAAATACCGGTATTCGGTACACCGGTATTGCAATCCCTACCAGTGCTAATTAATCCGCTAGTTCATTTCACGAGGAGATTCGATGGTGATTGTTACAATGCGTGTAAATCGTCTTGAATCGATAGACTTACATGATGGGAATTTTACCGCTTTCGTCTCAAAACTACACGCAGATGCGAGGCAGCAATTATCTTGGAAAGCAATGTTCTCTTCTCATTGTCTATTGGCTGACTGTTCGTTAAATGCACCACGAAGGCTTAACGATGTCCAATAAAAAAAATGTGAGCCCCTTTTCCCCAGCTGTCTTGGCAAATTATGAACTCTAAGGTCTATCACCATATTATTTTATTATTAAATATTAATTTGGAATTGCGGCAGCATGTATAAGTTATACTTTTATAAATGCTTTATCCGAATTTATTTATTAAAATATCCTAATTTATTATTGGCTGACTGTTCGTTAAATGCACCACGAAGGCTTAACGATATCCAATAAAAAAATGTTAGAAATGTCGAGTTTTATGATAAAAGAAGAAAAACATTTCTACTAGGAACTACATTTCAAGGACAGCATTTCACAAGTTTATAATGTTAATGGAATTCATTTCAATTATTTGTTAGTTGTAATGCTTAAGTTTAAATTTTCTGCATATTATGCTTGTCATTAAGCTTTTTACCTAGCAAGTAAATAAAACCGAGTTATTAACATTCTGTGTTTTTTTTATCCAACTTATTACAGCAACAATAAGTTATTCGCTGTCGCGGGCCGGATTGAGGACACTGGTGGGCCGGATTTGGCCCACGGGCCATAGTTTAGAAACCCGTGTTCTGGAGCATAAAATAAAATAAAAAGATTTATAATATTTTATTATTAAATAAAAATGATTTATCATAATATAAAATGATTTTTAAAAAATTTTATTTCACTTAATATTTTTTAGCATACTTTTTCTGAAATAAATGATAAAAGAAGAAAAATATTTCTACTAGGAAAGCTTTTTATGGGGTTCAGTGTATTTTAAAATACGATTCTCGAAATTGTTCACATAACATGTCGCTGACATTGTTACCATCTTGGTGGCACTTTTAGTATTAGTCTGTATAATTTATTGTTTATTATTACAAAACAGAAGCATTTTTCAGATAAATTTAGTATATACGTTTCTCAATAAATGATTGTGAAACTTAATTATCTACATGGGCTTTTACATTGGCTTAGCTTACATTATTTGGACTAGGGGGATTACATTAACGATCTACATGGGCTTTTTTCAATTCCTTCTATTAGCTCACACTCTCCCTATATATATCTTGTTCAAATTTTCAATCGTCCATAAAATACTTTTTTTATTCATCCACTCAATTTCAAATACTTTTTTTTTTACTTGAAGTGGATGACACTTGATGTTAATAGAGGTTTCTCAAATATTAATTCATTAATTAAAATTAATTAATTAATTATAGTTTTTTTTAGATTTAAGTTGCATATCTACCAATAAATGGCGCCAGATAAATTTAAAAAAATGAATGAAAGTTATTGATAAAGGACTTTCCGCAATATAGTGAAAAAAAAAGTAGGAATTGACTTTAAAAAATTTTTTTTTTTTTATTTCTTGTTTTCCATTTTTTTTAAATAAATCATGTTATGTTATCTAAAGAACATTAAATTATTTTTATAAATTTTATGCTTTCCTAAATAATAATAGGTAATAATAAATAAACTAATTAAATAATAATAATCTTACATAAATTTTACTGTATTATTTCCTTCAACCTACAGAAACCAAGGGAAAGAACACCTGTACAGGAAAACCAATTACTGAAATGTTGTTACGTGGATGTCGAAAAGAAATTAGGAAGAGAGAGAAAGCCTTGTACGAGAGCAGGAGCCAAGCAAGGAATCGACTTTTCTCCTTGGCATACTTCACCTTGATCTTAGTTTTGGCCTCCACCATCGTTCGTCTTTACGTATATTTACAGTGCAGGCAAATGTCGATGGAAATAGCGATTTCATACAATGTTCAGAATTTCAACATTTCCGTTGGGAAATCTGCCAAACATTTGCCCGACGATCATGCTGCAAGCACATGACCAGTGGAAATGTTCTTAAAAGGAACATCTTAATTTTACCTTTCTGATGGGAAATCTGCCAAACATTTGCCCGACGATCATGCTGCAAGCAACGTGACCAGTGGAAATGTTCTTAAAAAAACATCTTCTTAATTTCTACCTTTCTGATGGAAATCTGCCAAACATTTGCCCGAAGATCAGTCTTACGCTGCAAGCAACGTGACCAGTGGAAATGTTCTTAAAAAGGAACATCTTCTTAATTTCTACATTTCTGATGATGAAATCTGCCAAACATTTGCCCAACGATCATTTGACCAGTGGAAATGTTCTTAAAAAGGAACATCTTCTTAATTTCTACCTTTCATGAAATCTGCCAAACATTTGCCCGACGATCAACGTGACGTGACCAGTGGAAATGTTCTTAAAAAGGAACATCTTCTTAATTTCTATGATGGGAAATCTGCCAAACATTTGCCCGACGATCAGCAAGCAACGTGACAGTGGAAATGTTCTTAAAAAGGAACATCTTCTTAATTTCTACGATTTCTGATGGGAAATCTGCCAAACATTTGCCCGACGATCATGCTGCAAGCAACGTGACCAGTGGAAATGTTCTTAAAAAGGAACATCTTCTTAATTTCTACCTTTCTGATGGGAAATCTGCCAAACATTTGCCCGACGATCATGCGGCAAGCAACGTGACCAGTGGAAATGTTCTTAAAAAGGAACATCTTCTTAATTTCTACCTTTCTGATGAAATCTGCCAAACATTTGCCCGACGATCTGCTGCAAGCAACTTGACCAGTGGAAATGTTCTTAAAAAAGAACATCTTCTTAATACCTTTCTGATGGGATATCTGCCAAATATTTGCCCGACGCTCATGCTGCAAGCAACTTAACCAATGGAAATGTCGTTAAAAAGAAACATCTTAATTTTACTTACAGAATTGAAAATGATGATGATATTGTGATGTACATATGTCTTATTTCTATTATATTAGGGCTATTTTGTCTAGCAATTGTACCAATTGTTATATATAATCATAGGATAATCCTGTTCCAAATTATTTAATTTTTAGAGCTTGAGAATACGATACTGGATTATGACATGAAAAGATATAATGCAATATTTAATCTATAACCAATATTTAGTAATTTCTTTCTTTGGATGTATTTCCGTATACTGTGGTATGTTTTACTTTTATGCTTTATGTATCTTTTTGCAAAATATTCCTTAAATAAATAATGATATGCTGAAATATGTTTCGTTTCTTATTCATTACATTTTAAAGTGAAATTGCTTTTAACAATTAAATTTAGGTTAAATTTTAAAAAAGTGAATTAAAAGTTTTTTTTTAAAATGTAAAAAATTATTAATTATTCTTCAATTACGTTTGCAATGTATGATACATTTAAAAACATTAATTTAAATTTATTTTAATAAATAAAAATTTCATTTTTTTACTAAATATACTGAAGTAAATGTTTTAATAAAAATAACAACAAAATATGAAAATGATCAAAGACACTTTTCACGTGAAAATTTATTTCATATTTCTAAAGTTTACATTTATTTAATGCAAAAATATGTTTAATAAGACATGAGTTTTTGAAAAGAAAGCCTGATATGCCGTTTAATAACAAGAACTGATCTTTATTTAAAAATAAATAAATAGTAATAATAAATAAATAATTAAAAAAATAATAGAAAAATTAATAAAAGTAATTTTTTTTTTTTAAATAATCTAAAAATTCCAATAATATTTTTTTTAAATATAGGCTTTGTATTTGAAGAATTCTTTTAGACATTTGGTAGTCGATTTGAAATATAATATAATAATAAATAAATAATCATTATTTTTGATTTTTTTGGTTTATTTATTAAATTTTAAATTTAATTTAACACAAAATATTAATTATAACATAATTTAATTGTTAATATTTAAAAGTAACCTGAAAGAAATGAATTTAATTCAAATAAAAAAATGATGACTTTACAAAATACAAACAATTATGATAGAAAATAAATAAAATTTTATTGATTATTTAATTAAAACTTTTAAATGGAAGTGTTTAACGAAACAATTCATTTCAAATTTTGATTCATTATAAAATTAAAAATTGTTTTCTGTTTCAATTTTATTCATGATTTAAATTACAAATAATTCTTTTTTTTTTTTTCACAAAAGTTATACCTTGCTAAAGATATTTTTAAAATAAATTCTATATTTCTTCAAATTGTAATTCTAAGCAAAATATCATAAAGAATTAGAGGAAGTTGTTAAGTACACTAATCTTTGCACAAAAAGAAAAAAATAAAATAAATTTTCTATAAAGTTTAATATAGTTTTTAAAATATTTAAATAGATGTATTAGTTTAACCACAGTTCGTGAGGAAAACTGACAAATAGTTGTGTCAGACAGAAAAATACAAAATTTTGACAAGAATGAAAAATCAATAATAAATAAAACGAGTTTGAACTTTTCATTTTATTTGGTATATGGAAAATATGCAATATTGTACTGTTTCATTTCAGGAATTATTAAATCTTTTTTTTTTTTTTTTTTTTTTAATTTTGCTCTTTCAAATAGATATAAAAATTTAATACTTATTTTAAAATTCTTGCCAAATTAATTCTGTCATGAAATTATTAAATATACATATTACTTTTGGCGCTAAAGCAATTCAGCAACATCTGGCATAATATGCATGTGCTGAAATGAAATTAAACCCGCATTGAAATCTAGCGCTCAAATAAAAAATTATTTTGCATTTATTTTTCTTATATTTTAAATGTAAGAATTGATTTTATGTTTTTATCATAAAAATTAAACAGAATTTATAAATTTATTCTAAATGTAATAAATAGGAAAAGAAACATATTTTAAATTATCATTTTTATTGAATAGATATATTTCTAACAATTACATAAATCATTAAAAGACAAAATCTCCACAGTATACTGAAATATATCAAAATTAAGAATTAATAAGTAAATGTTGGTTTTAGATTGCACACAGCTTTATATCATTTCCTATTATAAGGCAGGATCATATTCCCAACCTCTTAAAATTAAATCATTTTAAACAGGATTATCGTCAGTACAAATATACATAACAATTGGTATGAGTGCTGTACAAAATGCTAAAAATAAAAGAGAAATAACAAAGATGTACTTCACAATATCGTCATCATTTTCAATTCTATAAATATAAGTAAGAAGATGTCCTTTTGAACAACGTTTCCATGGGTCAAGTTGCTTGCAGCATTAGCGTCGGGCAGATATTTGGCAGATTTCCCATCAGAAATGTTGAAATTCAGGACATTGCATGAAGTCGCTTTTTCCATCGCCATTTGTCTGCACTGTAAATATACGCAGAGACTAACGATGGTTGAAGCCAAAGCTAAGATCAAGGTGAAGTATGCCAAACAGAAAAGTCGATTCCTTGCTTGCCTTCTGCTCTCGTACAAGGCTTTCTCTCTCTTCCTAATTTCTTTTCGACATTCCACGTAACAACATTTCCGTAATTGGCTTTCCTTTACAGGTGTTCTCTGCCTTGGTTTCTGTGGGTTGAAGGAAATATTACAATAAAAATTTATGTATGTTTATTAAAATTCATAGACACTTATTATTATTTAGGAAAGCATAAAATTTATAAAAATAATTTAATGTTTGTTAGATAACATAATATGATTTATTTTCTAAATAAAATTTTTAAAAACCACGTAATGTCATTGTTTATTTATTATAATGAAGCCAAATATAATAATTATTTATTCTCAATTTATTTGAAAGAAGCTTCTGTTTTATAATAATAAACAATAAATTACACAGACTAATACCAAAAGTACCACCAAGACGGTTACAATCTTGGAGAAATGTTATGTTAATAATTTCGAGAATCTTATGTTAAAATACAATAAACCTTATCAAAGAGCTTTCATTGTAGAAATATTTGTCTTCTTTTATCATAAAACTCGACATTTCTAACATTTTTTTATTGGACGTCGTTAAGCCTTCGTGGTCTTTTAACCAACTGTTAGCCAACAGTCAATCAAAAGAGAAAATTGCCTTCCTAGACAACTGCCCGTATCTGCGTGCAGTTTTGAGGCGAAAGTGGATAAATTCCCATCATCCATTCAAGGCAATTTACACGCATTGTAACAATCACCATCGACACTACTCAAAAAAATATGGCTAGCGCTCTGACCTGTGGTTCCGAAGGTTTCAGATTCGAATCCTGGCGGTGGCATGGATGTTTGTTGGTGGTTTGGAATCCACATCAAACTGTAAGTCCCGGTCTGTTTAGCCTAAATTGTGCACAAGATGACAGTTGAGCGACAAACCAAACCAAACCTCGAAAAATAACCCACGGACTCATTACCACTGGTAAAATATTCGCTTTTCATATATACTTGATTCATTTTGAAAATAATCAGTGGATTTCATGATTTTTCGTTTTGCTTGATAAATTCTTCAGATTTGGGGCCTGACTGGCTAGCGCTCTGGCCTGCGGTACCACAGGTTTCGGGTTCGAGGCCCGGCGGTGCCATGAATGTTTGTAGTGGTTCGAATCCACTTTAAACCGTAGGTCCCGGTCTAACATGATCGTTGCGGGGGTATTGTTACTCCGCGTCCAATACGTCATGGAGGTGCCTGTAGCTTATCTTCAAGCTACACACACCTGCTGAGTAGTGCTAAATAAGTAACGTCAGTGCGGC